>CM061920.1:57606706-57622702 GCA_031002005.1 Vandiemenella viatica | reverse complement strand
TCATTGGAATAAGGTTCTTCTAAGAATCGTTGCAATTACCAAAATGCTTGGAAAGTTGACTGGTTTTTCAAGGTACAAGCGACAAGTTGTTTGAGAATAATAACGGTAATTTCTTAAAAAAAATAGTTGAGTTACTGTCTGAATACGATCCCATTATGGAAGAGCACGTCCGTTGAGTGCTCTAAAAAGTAGAGACTAACGCTCAATATCTTGGGAAAAATATACAAACCGGAATAGTAGATCTGCTGCATCAAAGTGTAAAGTCTCATGTTATTAATGAAATAAAAAAAAAATATTTTTCCATAATTTTAAACTGTACTCCTGATTTTAGTAAGATACAGCAAATTACTCTTGTAATCAGATATGTTTCAACCAATAAATTTAATCCTGATGTTGATATTAAAATTAATGAAAGCTTTTAAGGCTTCTTACCAGTCTAAAGATCCACAGGAAAACAAATGTCTGACATTATAGTTGGAGAACTTAATGACTTGTGTTTAAATTTGCAGGATATCAGAGGACAGGGACTGACAACGGGTCCAATATAAGGGGCAATAAAGCAGGAGTGCAGTTTAGAATTAAACAATATAATTCGCGAGCATTCAATGTTCCGTGTAGTAGCCATTCTCTCAATCTTGTTATTAATGGCAAAAGCATCCTTTGAAGCCACTAATTTCTTCAGCATAGTCCAAAAAATATATTTATTCTTTTTGGCATTTACTTTTCGATGGGCAATACTTTTAGAGCATGTTCAGGGTTAAACATGGAGTGACACTAGACGGGAGAGTAGGATAGAGGCATAAAACCCTTGAAATTTCATTTGGGAGATGTATACGACGCCTTGCTAAGCATTTACGAAAACCAAGAAATTGATAATTTAATGATTTAGCCATTTTGGCAATTGAGTATGAAATTGCCGATGAAGTAAATTGTAGGATGTAATAAAAAAATTCGCAACCTGAAAGTAAGAAAAAAAAAGTTTTTTGTGATTTTAGCGTATTTGATGTAATTTCGTTTTATTTTCAAAATAATGGCATTTAGATTGTTTGTATGATAATATCCAACTGTAATAGCATTTAAAAACGTAAAAATATGGTTAATTTGTGGCTATGTACAGATATTTCATAATTAATTTATCTATTTTGTGCCGCTAGATCAAAATTCAATAAGTTTATTTATGAATATATGATTTTATTAAAATGTAAAATTAAATATTTTATTCGATTAAAAATAATTTTTTTGTTTAAATATATAATTATACATAATCTTACGGGGCGGCAATTTGTCTATTTGTATGGGGCGGCAAAATCGCTAGAACGGGCCCTGAGAGAAGTAAAGGAATTGGGTTACAAAACTTTGGTCAGACCATTGCTCGAATATGATAGTGTAGTATGGGACCCACATTTTGCGTATCAAATACAGGAGTTGGAGAAGGTGCAAAGAAGGGCTGCTAGATTTGTTTCTGGAAATTATCGCAGAATGCAATCAGTGACAGATATGATAAAGGAGCTGGAATGGGATTCATTGCAAGACAGGAGGAGGATGAGGAGGGTGATGTGAGTGTACAGGGCATATACTGGCGATGAGGCATGGAAAGATATTGGAGTAGGTATGAAAAGTAGCTCATGGAAGGGAAAAGATGACCATGACCACAAGCTGGCACTCTCATTTCAGGCACAAGGGTGTGGGAAGATTTTTTATTTTAGGTAAGGGTCTCAAATTAATGACCGAGCGAAAAAGGAAAAAAGGGCGGATTGTATACAGATTCAGTAAGGCCTCAAAGGAGTGTTTTAGAACCTACCTGAGGAATAAATACCATAACTTCAAGTCAACAAAGGACACCGTTGAAGAGATGTGGCATCGTTTTATACATATAGTCAGGGAAGGTATGGAAATACATATACCAAAGCGGACAATAAAGGGAGAGGATGATCCACCGTGGTACACATGCGAAGTCAAAAGATTACTCAAAAAACAAAGGAAAATACACGCACGCTCAAGAAGGAAGCGGTGTCGCAGCGATTTAGAAACCTTAGCTGATTTAAGAGGACGTATTAAGAATGTAATGCGCGAGGCCTTTAACGATTTTCACTCCAACTCTCTCTCTAAGAGTCTCACAGAAAACCCAAAGAAATTTTGGTCGTATGTACGAAAAGTTAATTGTACCAACAGCAATATTCCAGCACTAATTCGTGAAGGTTCCGAGGTTAATGAAAGCCGCGATAAAGCTAACGTACTAAATACTGTATTCAAAAATTCATTTACAAATGAACATAAGGATAGTATTCCCGTTTTCCCACGCCGTGGCGAGTCGGTGATGGAATCATTACGAATAGATACTGCAGGTATCGTTAAGCAATTAGAGCTCCTAAAGTGGGGGAAAGCACCGGGCCCGGATGGAATTCCAGTAAGAGTATTTTCAGAGTATGCTGCAGAAATCGGGCCATTTCTGTCTGATATATTCAGTAAATCATTAGAAGAACGAAAAGTACCTTCAGACTGGAAAATCGTGCAAGTAACTCCGATTTTCAAAAAAGGTGATCGAAGTGATCCTGGGAACTATCGTCCCATATCTATAACATCTGTTTGTAGTAGAGTTATGGAGCATATTATATGCTCGAACATTATGAATTTTCGAGATGATAATAATTTGCTTACAACAAATCAACATGGATTTCGGAAGAAAAGATCATGTGAAACACAGCTGGCCCTATTTACACATGACGTAATGTAAGTTATCGATACAGGTTCACAAGTAGATGCAATTTTTTTAGATTTCCAGAAAGCCTTTGACTCTGTGCCACACAACTGCCTTTTAGCGAAGCTTCGAGCGTACGGTATATCGGATCAGCTTTGTGAATGGATAAAGGATTTTCTAACTGGTCGGTCGCAGTATGTTGTCGTTGAAGGAGAAAGTTCTTCTAATCTAGATGTTACATCGGGTGTACCTCAAGGAAGTGTAATAGGACCACTTCTTTTCTTAATTTTTATAAACGATCTCGGAGACAAAGTGAAAAGCCTTTTTAGATTGTTTGCTGATGATGCGGTTATTTATAGGGAAGTAAGAACTTTGGCCGATTGCTTAGAAATTCAGCGTGATCTGGATGTTATTTTGGCTTGGTGCGCTGAGTGGCAACTTACTCTAAACTGTAAAAAGTGCAAGACAATGAGCATAACTAACAAAAAGAATCCGATTGTTCAGAAATACGAGTTAAACAATACAGTTATTGATATGGTCGATTCTATTAAATATTTGGGAGTAACAGTACAAAGGAACATGAAATGGAACATACACATTAATTCTTTAGTAGGTAGAGCAAATTCTAGGCTGCGATTCATAGGTAGAATCTTGAAAAATTGTAATGAACAAACAAAGGAGATAGCGTACATATCTCTTGTGCGTCCACATTTGGATTATTGTTGTGCCATTCGGGACCCGTTTCGTAAGGGATTGATCGAAAGTATAGAGAAAGTACAGAGAAGAGCCGCTCGATTCGTGACCGCTTGCTACAGTCCTTATGAAAGCATCACAGAACTGATTAGTAGATTAGGTTGGGAGTCTCTGGTAGATAGACGACACACGTTTCGTTTAAACTTATTGGAAAACATGCGTACTCCAACTTTCACTCATGAGCGTAGTGAAATACTTCTTCCAACAACCTATTTGAGTCGGAAGGACAGGAAAGATAAAATTAGAGAAATAAGGTGCCGGACTGATTCTTATATGAATTCTTTTTTCCCTCGTACCATTAGGGATTGGAATGCACAGCAAAGAGATTAGCTTTGGTGCTGAGCACCCTCTGCCACCCACAATTTTGTGAATTGCAGAGTATATATGTAGATGTAGAGGTATTGGAATGAGTTACCAAGGGGAATGATGAATAACTTACCGAAACCTTTAAAGAATTTAAAGTTGAAATTTGTAGAGGGCAAATATAGGTGGGTGCAGGATAGGGGGAAGTTGGGTGTGTAGGGAAATTGCCACCGCAGCTTGTGCTCCATTGCAATTAAATTAAATTAAATATTTTGGTTCACAGACTATTTAAATTTCATTCAGAAGGTTCCTCACAACAGATTTTGCCAGGTAATAATTATTCCTTCTCAAAAAATCGAAAACACAGTTCTGTTACGATCACAAACCATTGCTTAAAACTTCTTAAATATTTGGCTAGCAGTCCATAACCACTTCTTTCAATAACATTCAATAACACGGAAGTTGTGCAATTTTGGAAATTAACTGTTTGCAACAAATAAAGTACCTACCAGTTCCTATTAGTAACTCTCTTACCAGTTACACCATTACGAAAAAAAAGGACTGGACGGCTCATTCACTGCTTCTAACTAGGGCAAGGGTTCCTATGAATGTAAACAGCGGAATAGTTGAGATTTTGTTTTTCAGCTGCGCCACCGCTGAGTATCGACGAATGAATAATGGCGTTGATATTTTTTCGCTGTCCCAACCTGACTCACTTCTGGACATACTTAAATAAACTCGGCCTTTTTCTAGCCTGGACGAACGAAAAATTCTAACTAGTATATGAAAATCCGCTCTTTTAATGAACAAAAACAGCAAAGAAAATTGACTCCCCATACACCTCAATAGACCAACTCGATTCGGCTAACAACCAGGTAGACCCACACATTTATCTCGACGCTGCAGTAAAATATAACTTCTCTTTCGAACGAACTCCTCCTTCGATAACAGTTGGTGAACAAAAGCAGCACCGCTGCCAAACTGACGAGTTCTGATGCAATACCATGACGCTTTTTAGAATTTTTTGTTCTCCCTCGGAGGACCGGTGTCATAATCTTTTCCCATACCTGTGAATCCCATTATTGCACCACGCTCGCAATGCATGAATCTTACGATAAAAGTCCATAAAATGTCCTAAATACCCACTGTAAAACCCTAGAGAAGTCACAGGTTCCACCTGGAAGCAATTTAATTTATTATAGGAATCTCTGCAAGGTGTAGATATTGACCTGAAGTCTCTGCTGGCTGCAAAAAATCATTAATTTATAGTTAGATTCTATCGATATGTACGAAGAAGCTGTCGAAGGCAAATCTTACTGTAATAGATTTAATAACTCCCAGAAATGCTCCCTCAAATAAAAATTTGGTTGTGACGAATCTGGCGAGGAAGAACTGTTATTGCAACCATTTTCAAGTTCATGCATTTCTCTCCCCTTTTCCAATCAGCTTTTAACTAAGTTATAAAGGTAAAAGATAGCTAGTGACAATATTAATAACAAGTTTTCATTCCTCTTAAGACTTTTTAAGAAAGAGATCAAGAAATAAGCAGTAGCCCCAAAGAAGGCAAAGGCTATAAGCGGAAGACAGTAAGACCGGTCTGCAAAATGAATATGTCGTTTTTTAATATTGTAGAAAATTGGAACAAGACCAATAAACTTAAGAGCTGAAAACAATTAGCGGTTTTGGTCATACAAAACTAACTAGAAGATATGTTTATCTACATTTAATTAAATTTAATTTATCTAATTCTGATGGAGCGCACATCCCATAGGCAATGACCCAAAAAAAATCCGCTTTCTTGTACCCGCCTACTTTTGCGGTGTGAATTTTAAAATCTTTAATATTTTTGTTAATTTATTCAGCATTTACGTTCGTAATTTATTCCAATACCTGATCCCTCAACCTATGAAAGAAAATCTTCGCATGCCTGAAACCGAGAACTATCCTGTGGTCCTTCAATTCACGTCATAATCCTTCCACCAATATCTGTCCACCCCTCATCACCAACATACGCCTCGATCACTCCAACAACCCTCTTCACCCTCCTCCTGCCTTCCAGTTTTAGCTCCCCCAATTATTGTATTCTGCAGTAATTTTCTGATACAGATCTAGCAGACCTTCTTTGCACCCCCCCCCCCCCAACTCCTGTATTTGATACCCAAATTGTGGGTCCCACACTACACCACCATATTCAAGCAATGGTCAGATCAATATTCAACAGCAGGGCCGTGACGAAATGCAATCCTGTTTGCTCATTCTCCATGCTGCAACGAATTAAAAATTACATGTGGTCTCACATAAGTGGGGGGCGCTTAAATAATTTAGCTATTCTTAATGTAGAGGTAGATTTGACGAAATCATCTCGCTATGATGATGATTTCGCCAGCAGTTTGGCACATCACAAACATTTATTGTTTTGTATGTTTAGAAAAATAATTTAATTTTTACTTTTTTCATCCATTTTAACAAAAGTTTGGGCCATTTTGATAAAATAATTTCAATATTTCGTTAAGTAATTGAAGTTTTGGAGTGCTGAAAGTTTAATACATGTTTGTCCCAAATGGTTTATAAATATTAAATGAAATAGTAATTAAAAATAAACACATGTTTCGAAGTTTATAACATCTAATAACAAAAGTGATAAGTAACTATTACGTTTTTATTCGTCAGCTCGCAGTTCCTTGACTTTTAATATCGTTTACTGGGGCGGCCGATCATATTCGCCCATGGTGCAAAATTTAGAAATACACCCCTGAGTTAAGTAGAATGCAATGTTGAATACATAAGTTGTCTCACATCCACCACTCTCTAAGAAATCTTGAATGATACTCACTACAAATAAGAGAGAAAAATATTGCAGAATGTTGAGATGAGTATATAATCACGTCTTAAAGTGTTTGCCTGTGGTGTGAGTGTTTGCTTCGTTACCAGACCGACTGAAAGACTGCGGTCTATGAAATTCAGTAATGTAATCTGCCTCTATAATACCTGGTTTCTATTCTGGCATTGCATGCCATGTTTTAGTTAAGCTATATAAATACCTTAAATATGTAGCTTTATCAAAATTATAAATATTTAAAGCCAAGATTTCCCTCACTATTTTTGGAATTGACAAGTATATATTATGCCCTCAATTTCAGTAAAAGTTATGACTTGCATAATGGCCAAGTCATTAGATTTTTTATCATAAATAAACGATCTATTACACGGAGAGAAATCGTTCTGTTCACAAAGTGAATACACACTATAAAGTGCAGACTTGGCTCAGAAGAAGATCTTACACGTAACTTTTTGTCCCTACAAGATATGGCCTATTTTTACAGGAATTATTTTTTTCGGATACATATTGTCATGGAAGTATGAAAAACTATTTTAACTGTGAAAGACACACGCATAATATGTAAACGTCTGTGTAATGCTTAACAACATAGTGGCTTGGTAGCACAGTGAATAAGATGCTTATTTCATAAACTTACCCGTGAGGCCTCAACTCCCGCTAGGAGCAAACGTTTTTAAGAATTGTTTTTCATCGTATGAGCCAAGCTTGGAAGTTCCGTTGTAAGGATTCCACGTTAAAATGCAGGTCCTATAATTTCAGCAGTGGAATGCGGGGCAAATCGTAGACGGCCGAACAGTGTCGTAAGCGTATACTTTATTTACGCTATATTGGTTTCACAGGCTTTGTTTCTCTCGCAGGCAGTTTTTGTGTGATCTACAATAATAATGTTATAAATGCTAAAGTAAGTCTTTTTTATTACGTTTTGGTGACTAAATGGTGGAATTTGACAAGGAAATACTTTGTATCTTTTGGAAGGACACAGGACACTTTTTTCTGGTATGAATAACGGTTTTAGACATGAAGTTTTGATAATTTATTGAATTTTGATGGCAGACGGATAAGTGTGTAAGTCTGTAATGATAAATCTGTCGCTCAGACTGTGTCGCAGTCGGTTCGGTGTATGATCTGTTAGTAAATTTCATTTGCAGACAAAACCTATTATTTAGCATAGATGTTGATTTGTGCTGCACTGTACAATTACTTTCTGTCTGCCTAAAGGTTTCTGGCATTGGTTTATTTTGTCTTCTTTTTTACATGCCTCGCATGTAGTTCCAGCAGAGCACGAGCATCTGAAGTTATTTATTAGAACCCAAGACTCTGATGCGCATGCTGAGGAAAGAAGAAAAGACAAAACCAAAATTGAAGCTAGGCTCAGGTAACCCCCCCCCCCTCCCACCTCCCTGCACTTTCGTTTTTTTCTATTTTTAAACATGCTGGAAACTGATTCTCTTTAAGAGACAGGTTCGACAGTAGAATGGTATAGTGATGGCTTTCCCGTCATATTATGCCTACTCGTGTTGTTTGGGACGTAACTTATAGATTTCTATATTCCTCTCTAGCAAAGAAATGCTAAGTCTACGCTAAGTCGGGGTAACAGTTAGTTTAATTATAAGTGAAAGGCAGAAATTATATTGCACGTGGTATTTTCTCAAACTACTGAAGCACGTAATTTCTAATTGCTGCTATAGTGTCACAGCATCGAACGCGAGTCTTGCCGTTCCAAAGGGAAATGTCACGTCAGGTTCATGGACTTTTGGGCCCCGTATTAGTGTAAAATAAATTTTATCGGAGGGTAAGGTAAGCTACAAATGGATGGATGGATGGAAATAGTTTTCATCTTTCCAGTACATACATCCTGTGGTCGTAAAATCAAAGAGAGTAAGAAATTTTAAAGAAACCAGAAAAAAGCAGAAGGGAAGGAGGAACATATTGCGGGCGGAACATTCTGACGTCAGGACTTTGTGTCAATTCATGTGGTGCTCAAATTGCCGCAAAATATTATGACAAGACGCAGCAAGTGAATGCCGTGAGGTCACCAAAGTCTTGTAAAATGCCTGCATAGTCTGAGAACCTACGGGAATCGAGGATTTCTTACGGTGAGCCTAGCGTTGACTTCAAACACCTGAGTACAACTGATACATTTTATTTCTGTAAAGAAAAATGCCTAACACCTACATAATTAATTTGGTTCACTGTAAAGGAAGGAAAATCAATGAAAACATTTTAGGAATTGGAACCTGTGACTAATGAATAGAAAAAGTTAAAAATTTTGAACAGAAAATGTGGAATATGTGAAAGTTGTCAGTTGTACTGAAAACGGGAATCACAAATGAGGTTTGAATTAAGCAGGAGTTATGGAATATTTAAGACAAAGAAATCGAACTAATCTATGTTGTAAAATTACTCTCAACTTCAGAGACAAGGAAAGAAAATAGGAAGGCCAGGGAGCAAAGAGAAATATGTTTTTTTTCATCAATCCGAACCATCAAAAATAAAATTTACAACTTAAATGTCTTAATTTACAGGTATGAATTTTTAATGCAAAGAAATAAAAATAAAATACGACATTACTGTTTATTTTGGAGGCACTGGCGGACCAAGAGACTCCGACACCTGCGCACAAGCGTCCAGTGTGCAATTATGAGGGTTGGAGGAAATGTGACCTACCAGTGATGCAACCGGATATGTCATACCCGGAGCGTTTACTCTATTAGAGAAAGGTTGTGTTGCCATCTGTCTGCGAAAGTGCAATGTGATAAGTGCTTGTGCAGTGCATAGAGTATGAATCGGAGACTGAAGACCGTCCCAACGTTCGCCCTGTTGATTGCGGAAAACCGTCCAACAATCGCAATCAGGACTGCCAGTACATGTGAACAGCACTAGATCCAGGACCTGCTCTACCTTCCCGATCCAGTGTTGCGCCTTAACTAGCGAAGCCACACTGACGGGTTAGTGATACATTTAGAAATAATAGCATAGTTTCATAAGTAACAAGTAATACAAGGATATATATAACCCAGAGTTAATCTGAGATTATGCGGCGCTTCAAGTATCTTACAGTCGCCATAGGCACGTCAATTACTTTTTGCACTTGCGCTCGAAAATTTTCAAGCGCTAGAGCACGATTGGTTTCTGCAATTCGTTGTCACTTAATGTGTTCACAAACTCTCTGAAGCATCACACAGAGCATGGTGGGCGAGTGGCAAGGCTCTGACCTCGCATTTGGGAGGATTTCAGTTCGAAACTCCGTCCGATCACCCCGATTTGGGTTTTCCATGGTTTCCCCAAATCACTCCAGGTGAATGCCGCGATGCTTCCTTCAACAGGCCATGGCCGGATTCCTGAGTCCTTTCCCGCCTCTAATAACCTCGACGTCGACGAGGCGTAAAGCCATAAGCAAAAAAAAAAAAAAAAAAACTTGACTAGCCATTATATCAGCAGAAATCAGTGCACAGTGCATATGTTTGGGGAAAAAGGTCCCGCATGTTGGTGGTGGGCGTTTTGGATGCTCTGCCTGTTCACCACGGTCGGCTTGTCCGAACCAGCCCCCGGTGACATCTAATAGCACGTAAGAATATGTTTAACAGCAGCGCTAGAGCAGCCCTGACATCCCTTTGTATATGACGTTGGAGAATGAATAATGAAAAAACAGCACAAACATAATGTCACCATTTTATGTCATGTGATGTGGCCAAGAGGCTGGTAGACCCTGTCATATGACCGGAAGATCCTATCAGGTGACTAAAAATTAAGCCATTTTGATAGGAAGATCCGCCATTTAATCTCACGAGGTCGGAAGTTTCATTATTTTAATTCACGTTGCCGACGTTACAGCCATTTAGGAGAGGCCGTGGACTTCTGCCAAAAATTTTCCTGTCACTAGAAATGATGACATTTTCTTTTTAATTCACTGCCACAGATTTGTTTTTCTAAACCAATATTCTCACTGAGCCAGTTCTCTCATCTTGGGACTACTAAGATCATTTTTCCTGTATTGCCGTAATCGTGTATTTTGCCATTTTTTTCAATTAGAATGAAACCGGTCGCTATAAGGGACGTTTATGTGTGTATATACTATACCACTGATAACGTATGAATTCAAAATGTCGCTGCGCCCACTAGCTTTAGTAAGTTACCTAGAAATAACCTCCAATTCAAAGTATGATCAATACGCAAACTTAGAAATTTTACAGTCTCTAGCTCTTTGGCCTGTAAATTTTGTAAATTATTTGAGATTTTGGCTAATGTGTGTAATGTTCGGAAATGCCTGTAATGAGTTTTATCAATGTTTAATGGCAAACTATGAGTCGTGAGCCAATTATTAATACGACCAAAAAGATTGGACAATTTTCAATTGCCATGCTTCTGTTATCTACACAAAGAGAACAAATTTTGAGTTTTAAGCTGTAACACAGGGCAGATCGTTTGCATACAACAAAGTGGACCCAATATAGAACCGTGAGGTATATCATACCTAATAAAACTACAGTCAGCATTAAAATGTTCCATTGACAATTCCTGTTTTCTGTTCAAGAGGCAAAAACCAAACCATTTATTAATAACAACACTTGTACTATAGTTCAGACAACATGTTTCATCGACAAGAACGCACTATAAGCTAAGCTTTTAGAAAGCCTTTCGTGTGTTTTATTTAGTTTAAATACAGAGCGAGGTCCATTTATCATTCGCTCTAGATTGTAGCAGTCATATATCGAACCAGCACTTGACTGGTCGTCAGGGAAACCTACAGGCCGCTGATGTGTGTTTCTTGTTGTGCATGGGACTGTGTATGAGCGCTACTGAATAATGGATCTACAATACGCCTACACAAGAAAGCGTTGCGAATTCGGAAGACCGCTCAATTTGCAGGATGATGGACCAAAAATACTGGAAAATATCCTACCCTCTAAATCAGGAATGGATGAATATATTATTAAAAATCCAGTCAACAATAGTGTTCAGTGTGGTAGTGTCTTAGCGGAGCATGAGGTGAGTTATAGTAAAATGTCCATAAAATAATAGTAATATATAGATGCTGAGGATACTGATTTTCAACCGCAGTAGGCAACGCTAAATTTATATTCATTAGATCGCTATCTCTTGAATTAAAATTAAAGATCAGAAATAATAGCAAGGACATAAAATTACATTAATCTTAAATAGTAGTCAAAAGCAACAAACAGATAATAATTGGACAGAAAACAGCAACGATGTTTGAATAATGAAGGAAAATGAATCATGTTCCTCCTGTGCGTTAGCAAATATTCTACTGGAAAGGGTCATAAAATTAAAATACCTCAATCAATGAGTATTAGTATTTTTTATTCATCCCATAAATTGAACAGTTTTGGATGCTGCACCGTAAAAGAAAGCGTTACAAATCTTATCACATTGGGACCGATTGCAAATCATATTTTACGCAGCACTGTTAAAAGGGTTTCGATCAGATAGCCTACATTGATCGGGGAACTAACTGTTTCAAAAGTTAGAGCAAGAGACTGGTAAGGAAACAGACTGGGTGTAGAGAATTCTGTGGTTCAGATCGCATTTAATTAGCGATTTCTTAATATACAGGGTGATTCACGAAGATATGCAAATATTTTAATATCTTATTCTACAATTAAAACTAAAGACGTGTATCTGCAGTCGTTTTCCAGAAATTCCAGAGAAGAAAAGAAATAATTTGGGAAAATTGTAATTTATTAACTACTTGGCCCATTTTAAAAAAATTGCAGACAATTGCACAAAGTTTTCAACAGAAGTTGTAGAGAATTTAATTTTGGAAAATGATGGTAATAAAGTTAACTAAAACAGTATGAATGTGTCAGATAATCTGCTTGTATAATTTCTGGAATTTCTGGAAAACTACTGCAGATACACGTCTGGGATTTGTTTCATTACATTCACCAGATCAATAATAAAAATATAAATGGAAATCGTGCTTTAATGTAACCTCGTACAGTTTTGCGATGACTTCATATTAGTGATTTTTCTAAATTTCAGGTAAAATCTTTTATTAGCCATATCTCCGTAACTAACTATTTGCGGACCTATGTTTATATGAACATTTTTCTTTAGTTTTACTTGTAGAATAACATGTTAAAATATTTGAATATCTTCGTGAATTACCCTGCATATAAATGCTTGAAGTCGAGGTTTATAACATGAAATGCAAAGACTTTTAATATTTTCGCATACGATATTAAAGAGAAACTACAACACTCGTGTAAAATTTAGGTTTAGAAACTTTTACAGCTGTTTTGAGGAATCCTGTATCGTATTGTTTACTTTAAATGAGATGTCTGCTTTATATGACAGATTATTTTAAACATGATAAGTCGAGTAATAATACATCAATGGGTAGAAATTTTTTAAACTAAATCAGAAATCTATTTGTTTATATTTTGGTTGGACTAAGGATAAGATTATTTTGTTCCAAAAGATTTCTGATATCTGAACTTTGTGGCATTGAAGAAAGGTGAAAAATGTAGCTACGTTTGCATTATATTTAATAGACTGGGATACAAATGTTACAAAGAGGGACGACAAATAGGGTTGAGGACCACAGGCCGATTAGTTTGATATCAATTATTGAAATGCCTGCGAGTAAAGAAATTGGTTTACAAATTGACAACATGGCTTTAGGCGAGGACATACGTGTGAATCTCAGATGGCGGGCTACATGCAAGATATTTCAGATGAGTTGGAAAAGCGAGGCCAAGTTTATAGTGCAGCACTAGATCTTTCGAAGGCATTTTACAAGGGGAGCCATAGAGTGGTATTAAATAAGTTGAACACTGTTTGAGTGGATGAAAAAGTGACTTTCTGGGTAGAGTAATTCTTAAGAGGCAGAAAGCAAAGTGTTAGAATAGGAAATGCAATATCAAAAGAGGTGGAAGTGAATATGGGAGTGCAACAGGGTAGCGTATTGGGACCACTGCTATTCATCGTTCAAATGAATGATTGTGTTTATGGTTTACTATAAGAATTAGGTTGTTTGCAGATGATATAATGGATTATACTAGGATCGGAAGATTATGAACAGCTGTAGGGTGATCTGAATAGAATATCTAACAGGGTATTTCATCGTGGAATGAAGATAAATTCCAAGAACAGTCAGCTTATTTGATACACTGATAAAAAACTAAAGGTTGTTTAAGATTATAGGACGGGAACAGAATTGCTTGTTGAAGGCTTGAAATATCTGGCCATAACATTTGTTAATAAATTCAACTGGGCAGAACATATTGGGCAAATGGTAAGAGAAGGTTTCAAAATCCTTGATTTACTGGAGAGAGTGATGAAAGGATGTACCAAAGAAGTTAAGGAGTTGGATTATGGATTACAGAACTTTGTTCAGACCATTGCTTGAACATGGGGGTGTAGTTTGGGACCCAAATTTTGGTTATCAAATACAGTACAGGAGTTGGGCTGTGTGCAAAGGAGAGCAGCTAGATTTGTTTGGGGTCATTACCGCAGGACGCACTCAGTAACCGATATGATAAAGGAGCTGTATTGGTAGTCGTTGGAAAACAGGAGGAGAATGAAGAGAGTGCTGGGAATGTATTGGGTCTATGTTTGTGATGGGGCTTGGAAGTATATTGGTCAAAGAATTAGAAGTAGTGCATGGAAGGAAAAAGATGACCATTGGCATAAGCTGTCACTCAGTTGTATGGATAAGGGAAAGAGAAGTTTTCTTTTGTGAGCAAAGGGTGTAAGAGAGTGTAATAAGTTAGCTGAGTAAGTGATGAATAATGTTAAAAAAAAACGCTGAAGTATTTTAAAATTAAAATTCGTAAATCGCAAAAGTAGATGGGGGAGGATTTTAAAACTGTAGATAATAATAAAAATATTAAAAGTTACTAGCGAAATAGCCACCGGAGCGCTCGCTCCATCGCAATTCAATTCAATCCAACGTAATGTGATATTGAAAATCCACTATAAATAAAATACTCATTTAGCCCAGACACGAATGTTCATACTTAACAATTTATACTCACGTTTCTGACGTGGTTAGTATATCAAATTTTAGGGGGCTTTTCTATGTGTCACAAGATTAAATAAATATATTAGCAAATAATACAATTTAGTATCGGGTCATAACTTTTAAATACTTTTGTGTAGCTTCTGTTATACTTTTGGATTCCTAATTTACTTTTAAAAACTGTTTTATGCTAAACAACTGCCGGAAACAGAACTTTAAATTAATTCTAGGGAAAGAATTCTAAGGAAAGAAATGAGCGATCATTTCCATCCACTGACGTCGATATTAAACGTTTGGAAATTACGAAACAGGTTTTGTTAACAAGTCTTCTATTATAACAAACATTGGATACGTATTTAGTCAACTTAGGTGGTCGCTATTATCATTACGTTATAATAAAACTGTAACGGGCCAAAATTTATACACTAAATAGATTTTGAAAATTTCAATTGGACGAAGCATTATTAACTATATAGAAGCCAAAACTTTTCATTTTTGTCTGTCTGTCTGTATCTTTGAAAGCGCATCACGCTAAAACTGCAAGATGGATTTGCATGGAACTAGGCTTCATTATGACAGACACTATAGATTAATATTTAGAATAATTTTTATCCAGAAAAAACGATAGAGTTTCCGTGGGGTAAGTGATTAAAGTTAAGTATTTTTAAAAGCGTATGCAACTTAGCATAATTAAAACTAATACTATGGACTTTTTATCCCGAAAAATGATAGGGTTCCCGTGGGATAAGTGATGAAAGTTAGGCATTCTTGAAAGCGCATCGCGCTGAAACTGCCGGATTTCAATGCAACTTGGCATAGTTTATAACTGATACCATGCATTAACATTTAAGATATATTTTAGCCCCCCCCCAAAAAATAAACCACAGGGTTCCCGTGGGATGAGTGACGTAAGTTAAGTATTTTTGAAAACGCACGACGCAGAATTACCGCATGTACTTAAATACAACTTGCCATAATTATAACTGATATTATTAACATTTAGAATACATTTTATACCGAAAAATGATAATGTTCACAAGAGATAAGTGATGAAAATTAAGGGTCTTTGAAGCGCATTACGCTAAAACAACCGGATGGATTTATAAACATTTTTGCATGGTTATAACTGATATTATAGATTAAGGTTCAAAATACTTTAGATCCCTAAAAACGACAAGGTTCCCGTGGGATAGATGATAGTTTATAAGACTGGAGGTTTTCTCGGGGTTGTAAATGAATAAAATTTTCTGGAGTTAGCCGAGTTAGTCTGTCGATCAAACTCTGCCGCCATTGTCAAGTGACGTCCTGTTTGATCGACACACTAACTCGGCTAACTCCAGAAAATTTTATTCAGATTATAGTTTGTAAAGAATGGAATACGAGTGGCCGAAAATTCCGGGCAAGCAAACGAAAACAGGT
>CM061920.1:57408912-57605706 GCA_031002005.1 Vandiemenella viatica | reverse complement strand
GGGAGGATCGGAAAACGGGTCTAGACTAATTAACATAACCAGTCTGCAGCACACGTGCACGGCGGTTTGAGAAAATAAATAATGACCCCATTAAAACGATTTACGATCCGGGGCTCACACCTGCGTCCATAAAAAGGGACCAACCCTCATTAGCATATAATTTACGACTCTTAACTTGGGTTAAGAAGTGCCGCGTAGCCTCATTAGCATATTATTCACATTAGAGTACGATTTACGATGGGCTCACTCGCCCACCAGGTGGTCCCGGTGATTAATGGCCTTGTTGACAGGTGTTGACATGATTAATGGCTTCCGCCCCTAGAATCCCTTTGATGGCGCCGACACAGGTTATCTCACTACTAATGTACAGTAAAGAAGTTAAAATTGAAGCAGTGATTATTGTTGAGGGTATTATCTCTCTTGAGTAGTAATACCTTTGTTGTTGCTTGTATTATATACATATATAAATATAATTGTATAAAAATAGTAAAAATGAATGTCGGAAGTAATTTGGGAGTATCGGAAGGAAGTGGTTCTGAAAATTCAGGAATTGTACGTTTTGATAACAGTTATTTAAACTTAATGGGTGTCTGTGGTGACAACAATCTTATTCAAACCGAATCCGATAGTAGTCGTATTATTAGCGGGAATTTTCCGCTTATTTTGTCAATAGTAAACTTGATAATATTAATGAAAATAACGAGTTAGGTAATGAACGGAATAATGTTGATGGGGGCAAAATTTGATTTTTTTAAATCTGATTAACGTCTCTCTAACAGCGAGGTTTTTAAAGACGGGAAAGGATGGGAGGCAAGGAATGGGAAGGAATTCGGCCATGGCCTTTTGAAGGAAACATCCCGACATTTGCCTGGAGTGATTTGGGAAAACATGGAAAACCCAAATATGGATGCCCGGACGGGGATTCGAACCGCAGTCCTCCCGAATACGAGGCCAGAACGCCAGCCGTTACACCACCACGCTCGGTCAAAATTTGATAGAAAGTGCAGTTTCACCAAAGCCAGATTGACCTAACGATATTCGAGAAATGAATACGGACTTAGAGTTAATATTAAATGCCATAATGCAAACCAGGGAAGACATCGGAGGAATGGAACAAGACAACCGAGGAGTTGAACGGAGCCAGGAAAAAACCAGGCAAGAAATGAAACAAGACATCCGAGGAGTTGAACGGAACCAGGAAAAAACCAGACAAGATATCGGAAGAATTAATGAAAAAATCACGCAAGTGGTACAAAGGAATCAAGAACTTGAGAGAAGGATTACTGAAAGTATTGACCAGAATATAAAAAGGACAGAAGAAATGATGGTAAGGGTGTCTGAAAGAATTTTGAAATTGGAAAAGGAGACAGAAAAAGAACTGAAAATAATGAGGGGAGATATTCTTGAAATTAAGAAAGTTATGGAGCAAGATGTCGTGGTTTTCATGGATCGCCGTATGGAAGAAAAGGAGAAAATTATTGTTGTTACGGTAGAAGGGTCATTAAATCAAAAGATAGAAGAAAGTAAGTAAAATGGAATAAATTCTGGAAGGCCAAACTCGAAGTGATACTAAAATACATGTTAGAATACTCTGAAAATGTAGGACAGCAGATTACTATATTATCAACGGAAGTTGGACAAATATGCGGAAATATGAGCCATATGAAAGAACGATTAGAAAAAACGGAGAAACTACCTAACACCGTAGGTAGCGGTGTATCGGGTTATAATGAACTAGCTGATACCCGCGACTTCGTACGTATGGATTAAGAATTTCATTGCCAGAATTTATTATAAAAAGTTGTTGGTAGCGAAGGATTGGTCCCAAACAACACTGAAGCGGCATAATATGACCGGAAACCCATCACTATATCATTCTACCATCGAACCTGTCTCTTGAAGAGAATCAATTTCCAACATATTTAAAAACAGAAAAACAAACGAATGTGAGGGGATTTGAGGGAGGGGGGGGGGGGTTTGTTAACTAAGGGCAGCTTTATTTTAGATTGGACTTTACTTCTTTCTTCAGCATGAGCATCCGATTCTTGGGTTCTAATAACTTAAGCTGCTCGTGCTCTGCTAGAGCTACAACTTAGGCCAGTTTACACCCGCAAGGCATGTAAAAAACGAAGGCAAAATAAATTGGTGCCAGAAACATTTAAGCAGTCACAAAGTAATAGGACAGAGAAAATCGACATCTATACTAAATAATACGTTTTTTCTCTAAACGAAATTTATTAACAAATTATACACTAATATAATACGCGAGAAGCATAGCTTGAGTAAGCGATGTAACATTACAGACTAAAGGTCGGGCCACACTAGACCGCACCGCACCTGGCCCGCAACGCACCGTCACTCGGCCGTGTGACGGCTCGCTCCCCTCGCGTCCACACTGGTCCGTAGCACGTATTAGGGATGCTCGATATACATCGATGTATCGAAAACATCGATGTTTACTATTCGATGCATCGAATCAATCCGATGCATCGTTTACTTTCGATGTTTAACGATGCATCGATGTTTTTCATTCGATTCATCGAAAGAACATTTCTTCGACGCGATATAATCAGTTTTAAAGCAAAACAAAAACAGAAAATTGTATTACTATACGTTATTTTTGTCACCTAAAATATCAAATTACATTTTTTTACTTGAATAAAAAAAAAAACAAATACATATGCAACACGATTAGTTTTAAGGCAAAACAAAAACTGGAAAATTGTATCGCTATACGTTATTTTTGTCACCTAGGAACTCACATTAAATTTTTTCTTTTATCTTGCATAAAACAAGAAAAAATTACTTGATATGACTGGTTTTAAAGCAGAACAAAAACACAGGAACTTGTATCGCTATACGATATTTTGTCACATACAAAATCTCATTATTTTTTTTTTTTTTAACTTGGATAAAACTACAAAAAGACTACGTTATATGATTGGTTTTAAAGCAAAACAAAAAACAGGAAATTGTATTGCTATATTTTATTTTGTTACCTACAAAATCACATCACATTTTTCTTTTAATTTAATTTTGATAAAACAGCAAAAAATTACAGTCGACATGAAATTTCCCGACAGTGTAGGGCGGAAGTGCACCTTAGGGCAAGGCTAAAAGTACTTAGTAGGTTTCAAAAATTTGCTTAAAGTTACTGCTCCTCATTATAAAATACCCAGCAGAGCAACTGTGACACAGTGGCTTGATGACAAGTATGACGTCTTGGCAACATTAATAATATCAAAACTCTCAAATGTTGAATACTTCACATTAACAAGTGATATATGGTCAGACATGCAGATGCGCAACTTTTTGGGTGTCACAGCTCATTTTGGTCTAGACACGGTGTTCGAATCAATGACATTAGGATTTCTAAAGAAGAACACATCCCTTGCTTCGCTCACACACTTAATTTAGTTGCTCAAAATACCCTTAGAAAATATATTGTCAAAAATAAAGACCATTGTTACTTTTTTTAAACACAGTTGTTTGGCAAGCGACTATTTGAGAAAGTCAGTAAGTGCTGAAATAAAGTTAATACAAAGCCTGCCAACACGCTGGAATATCACATATTATATGATTCAAAGATTTTTGGAGCTTAAAAATGTTGTAAGTGATATATTGATTTGCCATAAAACAGCACCTCCAATGCTGACTGTTTGGAATTAAATTTCGCGTCATTTCTTCTTAACATACTACGCCCACTTGAAGCAGTAACTAAAGAAATATCTGGGGATAAATATTGTACCAGCAGTATAGTGATCCTTTTAGTGCACTGCATGCTTTCAAAACTCAAATCAGTTGAGACTGATGAACATTTAGTGATGGAAGTACATAAGCTCGTCCTAAAATAAATCAACAAACGGATGGGTGCTATCGAACAAGTTTCGTCTTTAGCTATCGCGATCTTATTGGACCCACGGTTCAACTACATTTGAAGACCGATGGCTTCAAATACTATTCAAAAGATCAAAGATATGATGAAGAGGGAGATGGAAGAAATGAAAACAGAATCTGATTCACATAGTTCAGACAAAACACCGGAAGATTTCAGTCTTTGGACCGATCATCACAAACTAGTTCAAAGAAACTGGAAATCAAACAAGACCGATGAAAGTGTTTCCGACGAGCTGTCTGTCTACTTGAGAACTCCAGTTGGCCAGCTTGGTGAAAATCCGTTAGAAGTATGGTCCGATTATAAACAACACTTTCAAAAATTGTACAAAATATCTTATAAAAATTTAACTGTGGTAGCCAGCTCAGTGCCATCAGAAAGACTTTTTCGAAAGCTGCACAAGTTTTAAATCAACAACGAAACGGAATTCAAGGAATGCGGGTTAATAAAATTTTATTTATGTAAAGTTTAGAGAGAAAATATTTGGATTTATAAATTACAATTAGATTAAAATCCCAACACTGCCTCTCTTTCAGCGTTCCTCGTTTTACTTTTATTCTATCTTTCTATTCGAATTTCTAATTTATAAATCCCAGTAATTTCAAATTGCCTTTGTAAAAGACTGAAAATATAATTCAAATAAATACTTCATTTTGCTAGTTTCCTAATCTTTTGTCTCATTTTTAAGCTTTCCTAACATTTATTAACCGATATATATATATCGATGTTTTTATTCGATGCATCGAAAACATCGATGTTTTTATTCGATGCATCGTGAAACATCGATGCAACGTTTCGATGCATCACATCGAAAAAAACATCGATGTATTTTCTGGATGAACATCCCTAGCACGTATACACTTGGCTGTTTCACGGAATTAATGTTAAAAAATTACCTTAAAAGTGATTTTGGTATCGTAGCTGCGGCTACCACCCGTACTTTATTATAGAGTACTGTACTTTATAATCTACGAAGGTAATAAAGTACGTTAAAAAACTTTTTTTTTGTGTGACTCCTGTTATCTCCTAATTGTTTGATCTCTTATGCACACAAATAGTATTCCAAAATTGTTTTAACAAATGGTCGTCACACTGTATTGAAAGATTTTCGTGTAATTCTATGTAGTCACGATTAAATGTCAAGCGTCACTCACTTCACATTTAACGTGTTCCTTTTGGTTGAAGTTCCTTTTCGAGTCACTCAATATTTTTTTAACAAAAAAGAATAAGATTATTATACATTTTTATTTTAATGCAGACCGCAAAGATTCCGTAAAATAATAATAATTTCATGTGATCTAAAAACTCCAGTCACGGAGTTACTTATCGGCTGCGCAGTACACCTCTATCGTTGTCACCTAATTTGAAAAGGAAAACGACAGATTAACGTGAAATTCGTAACACGGAGCGTCCTAGCATTTTATTAACAAATCAAAGCTTTTACAGAGGTGAATGTCAATTTTACGATCCATAAAAATTGCAGCTGAGACAGGGATTTGAACCAGGGACTTTCATTTCCCCAATTGTATGCCGTAACCTTCTGAGACAAGAGGCAAATCTGGTTATAATCAAAAATTATTATTCAAACATAATAAAATAAACGTACTTATAATTTATTTTTGCCATGCCAAAACACAAATGTACTTTTTTATATGATTGGATATTTTCCATTACTTCTAGATTCAGATTCTTGCGGCGAGTGATTTGGGTACGGAAGGTCCCCGGTTCAAAATCCGGATCTCGGATGCAATTTTTACAGTCCTTAAAATCGACTTTCAGCACTGGCAAAGATTTGATTTGTTAATGCGAACATGCAAGGGCTCTAACTACATTTTACGAATATCTGATGAACCTGAAGTGAGGCTGGAAAAAAAGGACACACTTCTAAAGCAATCAGTAACGTTTAAACAATATTTAGTCGTAAAGGACCGGAAATTTCCGAACTCTTTCTATACAGTTCTCCATATCGACCAGCCCGACAGCAGACCGGCACCGGGCCGCATCGTCAAAATATAAACCAAATTTATCGGGGCCAACACACGGCCGTGTGTCGGCCGACACGCGGTGTCGTTTGAACTCACTTCAATCGAGTGAGCGACAACAATAAGAAAAGTGACGGTGCGGTGCGCCCCGGTTGCGTTGCGGTCTAGTGTGGCCCGACCTTAACACACACATCCGTCTCTCCGTCACTATTCGATAAATTCTCAAAATTTCGTGACTATAGCTGTTAATCATACCGAAAAAAATGTCCTGTGCCCTCCCTACAGATATTTTCGTCAAATTCCGTCAATATCGGTATAGGCATTTAGTTGTCAAAACGTAACATAAGACAGAGACTTACTTCCGCATTTATACAGGGCGTTCGCCGGGAAACGCTACCCTCCCAGTCTGTTGCCGTCGGCAACTTGCTGGGACAGTGGAGCCAGCAACTCCCGCCACACGGCGCCATGAATCACCGCACTGTTTAACACCTCCGCTGCCCCAACAGTGTTGTGAATAAACGTTTCTTTGCGGTTTGGCTGGTTTGGGGCTTGATACTCTTACTAATCTGTACCGTGTTTGAGTGTGAGTAAAATTATGGTACGTTACAGTTTGCAACAAAGAATATTTCTCTACGATACATATGCGAAGAAGAAGTCGTTTAAAAAGTGTCGCAGTAAATTTCGTCGCGAATATCCTGGCGCTTTACTGCCAGCTAAATCAACAATTCTGCGTCTGGTTAAAAAAGTAATAGAAACGGGTTCATTTTTTAACAAAAAGAGACTGTCGGTCAACCGTATTCTCACAGAGGAGAAAATTGACGATATCGCTTTTCGACTAGAACAGTCACCCAAAAAATCATTAAGTCAGTTAGGGCAGCAGGCAGGCGTATCTAAGACGTCAGCTTGGAAAGTAACAAAGCTAGTTCACTTAAAGCCGTACAAAACAATTGTGGTGCATAAAATTACAGAAATAGACGGGGGGTCTAGGATTAGATTTTGCAACTGGTACCTGCAGGGTGTCCACGATGGCACTGTTGATCCGCAACTGACGTCACATTTAAATGCTTAGCACATACAAGTTTATGAAGCGTAATTATTATGAAATAGTCCGCGGCCGACGGTTGAACAATGCCGCTCGCTCTTCCTTGTAGCGCTAACAGTGGGTAGCGTTTCCCGGCGAACGCCCTGTAGTATTACTACTGCTGATCACACACACACTGACTACGAATCACCACTGATGGATCAATATAACGTAAAAAAGTGTACACCTACAGCATTGCAAGACTACCTACGATTTGCCTCGCATTGCATCCCTAACTTTCTAATATCTACAGTTTAAGATTCAATCCGAATAACCCTCCACTAGTAGCTCTTCTCAGCTTAGCACAGAAGATGTTACTTCTGCAAATTCAGTTGAACAGAAGAAAAGGCACAATTTTCAAAGTGGCAGACAATTATTTCATGGTCGCTAAAATGATGAAGATATAGATAAAAGGGCTTGCCAAACCTGTAAAGAAACCATGTCTAGTGGCGTTTCTGCGCCGAAAACATCATCAAGAGGAGATAGTACATTAAGACACTCACTCAAGGTGGTTTTTAATCATGAAATAAAGCTTTAAAAAGCACGAAAAGCCTGAAGGTCACTGTTGTTGTGTACTGCAAACGGCCTATTTTGAACGCGGCGTCAATGTACACTGAATACTATCAAAAAGTAAACAATATGATATGAAAACAAATCGTTTTTTAGTGACCGAGAGCCTAGCCATAACGGGCCACGAGGACGAATATTCAAATTGCATTCGATTTTGAAGCTGCGAGCACAGGATATTTTCGAGTTAAGCACGTGGCAACAAATATGGGCGGTGTGCAATTTTGAGTGACGAAATACTGCATAAAATAATAAAATTAGTGCAAAATGCTGTCTGCTATTCAGTTATGGTTGATAAAACTAGCGATATTTCTAGTAATGAACAAGTCACACTCTTCTTTCGTTACGTGGACGCATAGTGTAATATACACGAAACTTTTATCGGCCTCTATCAAACGGGATCAACAATATCCGACAAAATTAGTTTGAAATTTTCAATGACTACAGTAATAAGAAAATTCTAAATAAATATCAAGATGTGTAGGGGTCTACATACAGATGGATGCTTCTGATGTTGAAGCGCATACTGACCTTCAATTGTGGATTAAATCTTTCGAAGCAAGGGCAATTCATGTGCATTGCATCACTCACTCGTTAAACCTGGTTGTTCAAGATACTATAGAAGAAGTAGGTACATGTAATAAGAGATTTTTTAGTGTGTTGTTTTCGTGCGTGGTTCAGCGAAACTCCAGCTTGTTTTAAATCACTACAGGCAGTTGGCGATGAACCTCTCCTTGCGGCCATTTTGACCAACAAGATACTGTTGTCGTATATCTTCCTCGAAAACTATTGTAAACAATTATACTGTACTGCTATGTTTTTTGAACGACACAGAAAGTCAGGAAGCAAAATGGTCCTTCAATCTTTTGAATCTCTTTTTATTATAATTTCTGATAGTAATTATCGTTCGTTTCGAAGCTTTAAACGCAAAGTTACATAAGATTTCTTTCCATCTGCAAAAATCTGTAGATAGTACTGTCAAGCACGTCATACTATCCCAACGAACTGGCGAAAAATTTCAAAACGCTTGGAAATCAACTCTTGACTCACTTTTATATTGGATGATCAACAAATCAACATTAATAACTCCAAAAATATGGAGGATAAATTGGCACATAGACGATTCATCAAGTGAACCGCATTAATTTTACTTGTGCGCTGACTGACATAAAAAATATATCTTGTAGTTTTATATAAAGTCATTGGGCATAGCGACCAGCAGTAAAATGCTATGACAGATTTGTGTAAGGTGAAACTATTTCTTACTGATTAAAATGATGTAAGCAGCAGCTACGTGGAAGATTTCCACGAAGATCTCATTGATGTGGATCGTTTGGTTCCTCACCATGGGCCTGAAATCATCAAATCGTTAAAAATCATTTTAATTATTCCAGTATCGGCATACACCACAGAACGATCATTTTCAGCATTACGGAGAAGAAACACTTATTTGAGGAGTACTATGGCTCAGCAAAGATTGAATAATCGCATGGTAGTGCACGTAAACTGAGAAATAGCGGATGATGTGGACCTAGAAGATTTTGCTGATACATCTATAAATTTAGCTGTTGTTTGACAAAATAAGTTTCCATTGAAAAAAATTGATAGTATATAAATTAAAAATGTAGCTTTTAAAAAGGTTTATTAATGCTGATTTGTTGATCATACAATTCTTAGTAAAACCTGTGCTACTACATGTATACAGCTAATAAAAATTAATGGATTTAGACGCGATTTTCACTTTTATGTAATACTATTTGGTGCCTGCGACTTCGTTCATGTTTGTCAAGGATTTTGAAGGTTTTTATTTAATTTGCATTAAATCCCTAAATGTTTTATGGATAAAAATTAGCGTATGTTATTCCCTGCATAATCAGCAACCCTCCTGTGATAGTCTCGTCAAAACTAGTTCACACTCTTTGCCGGTTCAAAAAAAAAAAAGTATCATTAAGTGGGCATGAGCACGCCCAAGGTTTTCTAAAACTCGGCGCCCCTGCACCTATTAACAATATCAATTATATTACCAACAACTCATAAGCTGTCAATTACTTAAAAACCTGTTAGTATGATAATTTTTCACAGCAGTTTTTGAGTGCATGCTATCCCATGTTAGTTACTATATATGAGTGAAATTTTGTAAATAGTGTAATTACTTCATTTGTCAAAAGTTTCAACAGAAAGAAAAAACCATATATCATTTTAGTAATTGTGGACAACTTTGTCACCTTCCCCTTCCATACACCATATATACTATTTTATCAGCCATTCTTAGTTACCAAATTCCAAGAAGAAAATTCTTTCACAGAGTAAAATGGGTTCTGAAGCAGAAACTCTTTCAGTTTGGACTTAAAGTAGTTGGGTTTTTGTAGATAACATTTAATTTCTGTTGGTAAGACATTGAATAAGGAAGCTCCAGTAAATGTTAACCCTTTCTGTACAATTGACAGTGATTTGTAATCCTTGTGAATATTATATTTATTCCTAGTATTATGGCTATGTATGTCAGCATTAAGATTGAAGTGTTCAGTATTTTCCACTACAAATGATAGTACGGAGTATACCAAAACACTTACCAGGAGATTACATAGAAACCAAATAAGTTTTAGAAATAATATAAATGTAACAGCGTATGTCAATGAATGCCACTAGAATGTTATTAAGCCATAAATAGCTAAAAGCTATTCTCTTGAAGAGAAAGTAATTAATCTTTTAAACTCTGCAATGATGGTAACTGCTATTTGGTTCATGAGTATAAAATTTGTCAAGTACAGCTGTATAAATATCACAGGCAATATTTACGGTAAGCTGAATTCACATTAATGGGTATTTAATGTATATTTTGTACAGGTCAATACCGTTCGAGCTGAGTATGACCAACATGGAATGAATCATGTTGAAGGAGGCTGGCCACGTGATATTAATCCAACAGATTCTGAACAAACTATTAGGTTCAGAAAAAAAGTTGAGAAAGATGAAATGTATATTCATACAGTACTTCAGTTATCTCATGTAAGTTTTAATCAGAAGACACTTATGAGAGAAACAGTGTCTGACTGTGTAATCATTCTTAATTTTTTATTTCCAGGCAATGGAACACTGTATTCTGCAAAATAATGCAATAAACATCTACGAAACTTACTTCAATGATGTTGAACCATCTGCTATAGTTGAAAAATCTACAGCTAGGACAGTGAACGTGTATCGAGATTTCTGTAAACCAAAGCGACCTATCACTCATCTATCTTGGTCACCTGACGGCGGCACTCACATTGCTGTAACTCACTGCAATTTAGAGTTTCAAAGGACACCTCCAGACATAAGCAACTTCTCATACATATGGGAAATTGGTAAAGGAACTAAAAAGAATAAGAAAAAATACTCATTTTTATATATACTGAAAATAAGGGACGGTATCCAAATTAGACCTATTTAATTAAGGCAGGAAGGCAGTAATGAACACGTAGAGACTAATACTATTTAGTATAAAACCTTTTAGGTACAAGGAGGAGACACATGGCAAGGAAATTAGATGAATAAACAATGAGACTAATTTTTTTTATTACAGTGAAATATAATTTTATAATGAAATATTACATGACAGCTATAAACAGGATAGTGTATTGGGACCATTACTTTTCATTATTATAAAAAATGATTCTGTTGTTGATTCACAGTCAGAGGTTCCGCTGTTTGCAGATTACATCATGCTGTATTTCATCCTGAGGATACCATGAAGGAACTAAGGAAAATAAAAACATAAAGGGGTCGGTGTAGATAATATTACTATGGAAAATATTGGGATGTTATTATTGTTCTTTGTCTTGAAATGTTATTTAAATTGAGTCTGGATAGTTATTGCTTACCGGAGAACTGTAAAAGTGTTATATTACTAGGAGTAAATAAAGGAAGGGTGACAAATAGGGTCGAAAATTACAGTCCAATCAGTTTAACATCATTGGTAGATAAATTAATGGAGAGATTGATACGCAACTACATGAGAAATATATGTAAGGAAGTGGTTTTCAAGTCGGCAACATGGCTTCAGGCAAAGATATTCATAAGAATCTTAGTTATTAGACTATAAGCACGATATTTTGGGTAAAATAGAGAAGGGAGGACAACTGGACAGTGAACCACTAGATATTTCAAAGGCTTTGGGGCTAAATTAGATAAAAACTATTGGAGTTGATGAAAAAGTGAATAAATTTTTTTTAAAAGGTAGAAAGCAAAAATTCAAAGTAGGATATGCAATATCAAAACCAGTGGAAGTGAAAAAGGGCATATCATAGGTAGTGTTTTGGGACCATTGATATTCATTATTCAAATGAATGAATGTGTTAATGGTTTACTGTCAGAAGTTAGGTTGTTTGTAGATGACATAATATTATATAATGGGATCGTTACGGTAGAAGACTGTAAACAGCTGCAGGATAATCTGGGCAGGATATCTAGGTGGACAAGGGATCAAAATAACTGTAAAGAAGAGATAGCTTTTTGGGCACACAGATAAAAAACTAAAGGTTGATTATGATAACAAGATGGGAAAAGAATAGCTTGTTGAAGACTTGAAATGTAACTAACTTGGCATAACTTTTGAGAACTACCTCAACTGGGCCAGACACTGGCAGGTAGTTGAAAAAGGTTTCAAAACCCTTCACGTGTTGGCCAGAGTTATGAGGGATGAACCAAAGAAGTAAGGGAACTGTGTTACAAAACTTTGTCAGACCATTTGTTTGGTCAGATCATTGCTTGAGTATGGTGGTGTAGTTTGGGAACCACAGTTGAGTATCAGATACAGCAGTTTGAGGGGGGGCGATGAACGGTTGCTAGATTTGTCTCCGGAAATTACCACATAATACAATCAGCAAGTGATATGATAAAGGAAATGGAATGGGACTCACTCGAAGACAGGATTGGTGATGAGGCGTGAAAAGTTATTGGTTAAAGAAATGGGAGCAGTGCATGGAAGGGAAAAGATGACCATAAGCTGGCACTTGATTTAAAAAACAAGGCGTGTGGGAAGGTTTTTTCTTCTTCTCAGGTATGGGGGTCAGGGAGGGGAATAAGTTATGAAGAGAAATGTTGCATAATTTATTATCAAACGCTGAAAGAATTTAAAGTTGAAATTTGTAGAGAGGAAAATAGGTGGTTATAGAAAAGGAGGGAAATGGGTATGTGGGGAAATTGCCATGGAGTGTCCGCTCCATCGCAACTGAGGCAAACAACCACGCGAGACGAGTCTATACGAGCGTACCGTTTAGGATGGCCATCCAGTGGATGCGTTGTCGCGTGAAAAATGCGAGATCCGAGATTGTTTGGATTTGGTTGCGCCCACACGCGCTTCGCGAGTCGGGCATTGAGAAATTGACTGTTCTTGTTGAAATAACTAGTTGGCGAAAAAAGCCAAATCAAATCTTTTATCACCAGCTGTAGTCAACACCTTTTTGCTTGATCTGAGTACAAAATTGATTAATTAGGTTAAGTATAAGTAAGACTTTTAATTAAGAAAAAATTAAACTCTAAAATAGACAAGGTAAAATTATGATACTTCTTTCAGGAGATAGGTAAAAATCAGGAGGATTAAAATTATGTATTGGTTTCATTAAAAAGTTAAAGATTTTAATAAGAAAAGGCGATTTGCGAAAAGTACTGTCGAGACATTATTGATTACGTGCCAAAGGTGATGACGTGGTAGAATTGGTGTATAATTTAATAGAAACCCTTTTGAGGAATAAACCGAGTCAAAATAGGTGTAATAAGTTACCCAAAGACTCATGTCTTAATTGCAGTTCAAAATACTAAGCAGTTACATAGATATTAATTTTTAAAGTTATAAGCTGAAGTCACAAGCAGGGCCGGCGCTAGGATTCACGGGTCCCGGGTAAGCGATCTTAGGCACCCCCCCCCCAAAAAAAAATATTTTTACTTTACACTTTGTTTTTGATAAATTCAGAAAATTTTAATACAAAAGTGTTCAAAATTATTGGTGCAGATTTTAAAATTTGTGTTTGATTTCTATTTATTGTGGCACACAAGCCGGCGGGCCCCCCTTTGGTGGCCCGGGCCCCGGGTACTTTTGCCCCGCTTAACCCCCCCTAACGCCGGCCCTGGTCACAAGGTCAGATGATTCGATAAACAGAAGACGTCAGCCATCTTACTTTTAGTCACTCTCTCAAGGTATTTTCTCGAGGCCACTCCGCGGACATTGTGTGGAACCATGCCCCTGTAGTACAGTCAGTCTTACAGCAGCTTTCTTCGAGTTAGTTTCGCAGCGAGGCAGTACCGGATTAACCACGTAGCAGGCGGTAGCAAATGCTACGGGCCTCGCACCTTCTAGGGGGCCTCGGGATTTGTAGGGGGCCCCGCACCTAGGCTAGATGGGCGACATTTTTTTTGTAAGCTCTACAATTTTCCCATGGACGGCAAAAATCAAGGGCCTCTTCTTCACATTTGCTACTGACCCCGCTCTGTCTTAATCCGGCTATGCAGCGAGGCCAGCAATGCCTCCATACAAACAAATCTTCTCGGATGTTCAGCCAAATGGTGATGTAAAAACACAACGTTTCGACAGCTGTCATCGTGTTTTTACACCACCATCCGACTGAACACCGAGAAGATTTTGTTGCGTCGATACGCCGGGAAAGTCTCCACTCACACAATGCCTCCATAGTTTGGTCAGTTTTTTCAAGTATTTTCTCGAAACCGCTCCGTGCGCAGTTGGTGGAGCCATACCACCTCGTGTTTGGTTTTAGAGATACGCTTCAGTATGCGGGAGTAATGATTTCATCCTAGTAAGGGGTCTAGGGTGGAAGTTTGTTTTCTCTTATGTGTGCCTAACCTGTAATCTTCAAAAGGAAATTTTGAATTCTGGTACGGAACTTTTATAAACGAACTCGTTAATGAAGGCAACATAAAAAAACTTAAATTAGTCATAGTCTCTGCCGTTACAAAGAATATTAATCGTCATTTCGGATTAGGCTAAACATCAATTTAATGAAAACGTCCGCTAATGTTGCTGATTTGGCAAAGTTTATACATAATGGTTTACTGTATTTTTCGTATTTTACTGACTACTTTCGTTCTAATTGCCTCTGTTCCTATTCACTGTACGTGAGTTATTAAGTTGTTCAAAGTGGCTATCAGGCTTCAAATATTATTATTAACTTTATTTGTAATGGAACTAACGCTCCGGTAGCAATGTCCCTAGTTATCTAATTTATCTTTATTATTATTATTTTTTAAATTAGCTTTTATAATTGAAGTGTTAAATTCTTCTTTATAAAACATAATTTTAAATTTCTTGGGTGTATTTGCTAAATTATTCATCACATCACTTGGTAATTTGTTCCAATCCCTGACACCCTTATCAACAAAAGAAAATTTTCCCATTCCCTTATGCATGATATCGATCGCCAATTTATGGTCATGGTCGCCTTTCCCCTTCTATGCATTATTCTTAATTCTTTGACCAATTTTTTTCCAAGCCCCATCACCAACATATGCCCCGTACATTCCCAACACCCTCTTTACCCTCCTCCTTTCCTCCAATGGCTCCAAATCCATCTCTTTTACCATATCAGTTACTGACTGGGTCCTGTCATAATTTCCGCAAACAAATCTAGTAACTCTTCTTTGCACAGCCTCCAACTCCTGTATTTGATAACCAAAACGTGGTCCCAAACTACACCAATCAATGGTTTTGACTAAAAGTTATGTAACCCAATTCCATGGTACATCCTCTCATCACCCTCTCCAGTAAATGAAGGATTTTGTAGCCTTTTCCTACCACCTACCAAATGTGCTCTGCCCAGTTAAGTTTGTTATCAAACGTTATGCCAAGACATTTACATAAATTAAACTTTAGTTTTTTTTTATCTGTGATTCTGTGTAACTAATAAGCTGATTCTTCTTGGGATTTATCTTGATTCCATGCTGACCTACCCATTTAGATATTCTATCCAGGTCAACTGCAGCTATTTCCAGTCTTCACCCGTTTTTACCCTATTGTATACCATTATATCATATCCAAAAAACCTAAATTCTGACCGTAACCCATCAACACAATCATTCATTAGAATAATGAACAGCTATAGTCCCTATAAACTACCTTGTGCCAATCCCATATTTACTTCCACCTCTTTTGATAATGTATTTCCGACTCTAAAACTTTGCATCATGGCTTTTAAAAACTGCTCCACACATCAAGTAACTTTTTCATCCAATCCAATAGATTTCAATTTATTTAGAACCATTTTATGGCTTGAAACTCGCTTCGCTTTTATCTCTCGCGTCCTTACATCTTATAATAACCGGAATAATCAGCACATGCTTTTAATTAAAGGAAAGCTCAGTTTACAATAATTTCATTTAATAGAAACGATGGTTGAAACCAACACCCGTCATACAATTTACATGGGTCGTTCCTTTCCGAAATTTCAGGTTCTTGGCATTGGCAATTTGATATATCTTCTCGAAGCGACGTCTACTCTCAATGATCTTTCGAATTCATCTGTCTTTTAAGAATAACCAGCGAATTTTTAATAGGAATACAAATCACATTTATTCATTATATTCCATGGGAATATTAATCTTTAATAAACTTTATTGAATGAGATAAATAATTATACTTCATTAAATGAGATAAATAATTATATCAAGTTATTGTTTTTTTTAATTAATCATTCCCGTTATAGGCTCTATCAAATGCCTTACAGAAATCTAGTGCCACACTATCAACTTGGCCTCCCTTGTCAAATTCATCTGAAATATCTTGCATATAGACCACCATTTGAGTTTCACATGACTGTCTTTGCCCAAAGCCATGCTGTCGACCTGCAAACCAGTTTCTTTCCTTACAGACGTTTCTGATATAGTTGCATATCAATCTCTCCATCATTTTACCTATCACTTACGTCAAACTAATTAGCCTGTAATTTTAATATTTAATTAAAATTGCAATGGAGCGCACACTCCGGTGGCAACTTCCCTAAACACCCATCTTTTCCCTTTCCTGCACCCACCTACATTAGCCCTCTACAAATTTTAACTTTAAATATTTTCAACGTTTTTGGTAAATCATTCATCATTGCTCTTGGTAACTTATTCCAGTCCCTGACACCCTTACCTAAAGAAGAGAATCTTCCTGCACCTTTGTGCCTGAAATCATGTGCCAGCTTGTGGTCATGGTCATCTTTTCCGTTTCATACATTACTTTTAATTTTTACATCAGTATCTATCCATGCCTCATCACCAATATACGCCTTGTACAACCCTTTTTGTAACTCCTCCTTTATGAACTGGTGCTACTGTCGCTCTTTTCCAATTCTCTGGTAAGCAGCAAGACCAGACTCTTTCTAAATAAAATTTCAAGGTAACGTTGAATATTGTATCCCACAATCTTTAATACATCTGTAGTAATGTTATCTAAACCAACCCCTTTACGTTTTTTTTTCTTTAGCTTTTTGAGTTCCTTCATAATTCCCTGAAAATCTATTTCAAACCTTGTAGTTTCCTCATTTATACTTTTTTTTTTTAAAATATTTTATTGACACTTGGCTTGTTGGCCATACAGTCAATATACATTGTACTTAGTGTTGTATCTTTATATGTATACATACATGTGCCCACATTTACATATACCCTTTAAAATACATACGATACAAGTCACTGTTCATATTATAGGATAACATCATAGCTATCGAATTATAACAGAAATAGTAATTTACATAGCATTAAGAACATAAACATTAAGGACAAAATTATAAGAGGAGTTAAACAGCACTTTAAAAGTTAAAACATTACAAAAGCATTAAATCACATATTGTATTAGAGCTCTTGCTGGAGGGTGGAGTGGTGAGGTGAATACCGGAGAACTCCACCTGAACCAACCTTACCTTCTCACCTTTATATTGTAACATGAGTCTAAATATTAAAAATGGTTTTAATCTAATGGTTGCTACAAGGTGAACTAGAACCATGTACTTTACACCAGAAATAAAATTGATTTATTGGGTCTTAAAGATGATACAATGCCAGGTAACATTTAACTTTACGTTAATCATATTTCAAAGGAAACAAGCTATACCCGACAGTTACATTCATAGATAAAAGAAAACAAAAAATTGAATTAACTATTTCAACAAAGAACAAATGAACATATTATCAAAACGGCAACACAGGCCATCATATTGACGTTAACGTTCACAATGAAAGGGGGAAACCCAGGGCGCCAGTTTAAACCAAACAAGAAGCACTGTCTTGCATTTAACACAAACCTGCAAGGTGCTAAAATTGAAATTAATCATGAAATCAGCTAGCTCAGTGATTTAATGGGACGGTAACAGAGTCTGTCTCAGGGCCGCTTAAGGATTCACAAGTCTATCAAAAACCCACCGGAATGCGACCGTATGCTTCGTTACTTTACCATGCGTCGACGTGAAGAAATGTGCAGCAGATAATGCCGCAACAGCTGCGAAACCAGGATGGTGGTTTCGCCACGTTCCACAATAACGCTCAGGCTATGGCAGGCTTGCCATATAATTTCCCGCTCTCCTGAGCAAGAAAGTACAAGTCAATGTGACCGGACCCAGTCACTCATGGCTGGATGTGAGCGTGTCGGCTTCAACACGTCTGCTCGGTTGTCGGTCCGGACTGCAAGTGCCGCTTAAGATGGCCTCTTCCTTCTTCCTCGGAAAGTCGTCTCTCCACATGTAACAAACTCCCTAGAATTAGTACTGTGGACCCTTATGACTTTCACGATTGGTGCATTGAAACAAGTCCGTCGTCACGTGTTTTTATCGCGCCCTTCCATACGCTATCGCCGTTCGCGCACTTTTCGTGGCCTCGCGCCAACGTCAGAGGGAGGGAGCAAGTTCACTGTCCCTAACGGGTTTTGCAGCGCGTGCCTGCATTGTTCGGGGGTAGGCGTCTCACTGTCGCGGAGCCTCAACGACTTTGTCTGGCCCCAGACCGTTAAAATGGCAGCTTTCAGCTTCCCAAACCAAAATGTCACTGAACACTAAGCTTTACAGAAATTAAATTATAATAATAATGACTTTGGCTGCCTGGGTTGAATATACAATTATTACCTATACAATATTTCTATTATCTACCATATTTTCGATCTACATAATTGAATATCATAACGAAATCTGAATATTACAAAGAAAAAATCTGAATATAAATTAATTATTTAATTATTCGTTGTGGGTGACTCTGTCACACCACAATATTCCACAGTAAGATTTTGATAATCCAATGGCTTTTATACATGTAAAAGTTACATGTGTTATGCAGCGTTTCCATTAAAAAAAATAACAGTAAAACAATAACCATCTGATGCTCTGTAAACAATAAATGTTTGCAATATTGAGGAGTAGAGTGGGTTCTACCCAGTTATATTTCTATATGATTTCTCGTTATAAAGTGTACCATCCTCTGGTATATTGAGATATTTTCTAGAGCTAGGAGGTGGCCTACATTTACTGGATAACTTACGTCCCAATGTTTTAGGTCTTTCCAGAAAGTGTCTGTTTCTTCTTTGTAATTCTTGCATCCGAGGAATAGTTGGTTTGTATCGGCCACGGACGCCCCGTCGCATTGACAAAGTGGGGAGTTTGCTAAATTTATTTTGTACAAGTGGCTTCCGAATCTGCCGTGATTGAATTTTAATCTCGATATTATAGTCACAGTTTTTTGTAACATATTTTTTCTGAAACCATTGTGTTGTCAGTATTTGCGGTTGTATCCGCCTGTAGCCTCTTCCTTTGTGTTGTTCACTGGATTGCCACATATCATTCCAGACCTCAGTTGTTTTATGGCGAAATAATGAGATTAAGTCACTTCCTATTAGAAGTTCCGCTATGTTTTCTGTTTTTGCAGCTAATTTTGCAAGAGAATCCACTCTTTCGTTGCCAGGAAGCCCGACATGTGCCTTAACCCAGATAAAGCAAGTCTTCATTCCTTGTTTATTTATGTTGGTTAACAACTGCAAAATGTTATACAGAGGTGGAGTCCTCTGTCTATCTTTGGTTCCATCGCCCAGCTTTTGAAGCGCCGATTTGCAATCTGTAAGATTTACAGTATTCGGAATGCGCATCTCTAGCACGTATTCCAATGCTTCAAGTATCGCAAACAGTTCATCTGTAAAGGAGGATGTTTCCACAAGTAGCTTAGACAGCCTTTCCACTCCGTTAGTGCTGTCAAAAAAGGCACTCGCAACCATGTTGCCATTCTTGGACCATTCTGTGTAAATATGTACGATTCGACCCCTGACAGAGTATTCTGACAATTGATTTCTTCGGAGGTGCTTAACTAATATATAATATTTATATAATATGAAATCTACAGTAAGTTCTCTGGCCGCTAAGGACACGATGACCAAAGATTACATTATGAATGTTTGGTCAGCCTCAGTCAAGAACAATGCGATGCTTTCGAAGCAATTGTTGCTGCGATGAATGCTTTGAACTAAATAGAAATCCTTATTTTGCGGTAAAGCTCTGGCCTGTCATTCGGGAGGACTCGATTTCAAATTCTGGGCTGGGCATCCTGATTTGGGTTTTCCATGATTTCCCCAAATTACTCCTGGTGGATGCCAGGATTTTTCCTTCAAAAGGCCATGGTCGAATTCCTTCCAGTTCCTTGTCCCCAGTCGTTCCTGCCTCAAATAACCTTGACGTGGACGAGGCGTAAAGCCAGAAGCAAAAAAAGATAAATTCTTATAATTTTGTAGAATGAATCTTTAGATTCAAATACAAGTCAAGTTTGTATTTCAGCCAGTTCGAGTCTAGCAACGACAACCTTTGATAGCGTTATCGTATCTGTCAGTGTTTAATACCACTAATAATGGTTTAAGTTCTTCAAGCTCAAGAAATTTTGCACAGCGATCCCGTAGAGTGATTAACAGGTGAAGTTCGTATTTGGCAAGATCAGGTCAATCTGTCATAACCTGTAACCCTATATTGGGAACTATTCTAGACCCGCGAACATACGAGGCATGTTTTTTTTAAAGTACCGTTTTGAAATTAAAAAAATACGTGCAAATATATATCAATAATTATATTTTTACATGAAAGCCTGTACCTTACTCTACTTTCCTACATAATTCCCTTCAATATTGAGGCACTTGTCATAACGTAGTACCAGTTTTTGAAAACCCTCCTCATAGAAATCTGCTGCCTGAATGGTTAACCACTGCATCACAACTGTTTTGACTTCGTTATCGTCTTCAAGACGCTGACCGCCCAGGTGTTTCTTCAAGTGCAGGACCAGATGGTAGTCACTGGGCGCCAGATCAGGGCTGTACGGAGGATGATCTAGAGTTTCCCATAGAAAAGATGTGATGAGATCTTTGGTCTGATTAGCCACATGTGGACGGGCATTGTCATGCAGCAAAACGATGCCCTTGCTCAACTTGCCACGTCTTTTGTTCTGGATTGAACGGCAATGTCTCACAATAAGCTGCTGCATTGATTGTCTCATTACGAGGCAGAAATTCCACAAGCAATACTCCTTTTCTGTTCCAATAAACTGTGCACATGATTTTCCGGACAGAAATCGTTTGCTTGAACTTCACTTATTTGGGTGAATTTGAATGCCGCAATTCCATGGAGTTAGGTGTGACGTAGGCCACCCATGTCTCATCGCCCGTAACTATTTGGCTTAAGAAATCATCACCATCGTTGTGGTACCGCTCAAGGAAAGTCAATGCACTGCCTAAACGTTTGGTTTTGTGCATATCCGTTAACATTTTCGGTACCCAACGTGAGCACAATTTTCGGTAATTCAAGTGCTCGGTCACAATGCCACACAAAACACTACGAGAAACATTAGGAAAGTCATCACACAAGGAGGAAATCGTAAAGCGTCTGTTTTCTCTCACCTTATTGTCCACTTTCTGCACCAAACTTTCATTAACGACTGAAGGACGCCCACTACGTTGATCATCATGCACATTTGTGCGGCCATCTTTAAATGCTCTCACCCACTTTCTCACCATTCCATCACTCATAATGTTTTGTCCGTAAACTGCACAGATCTCACGATGAATATCGATCGGTTCTAGGCCTTTATCACAAAGAAATGTTATAACGGCCCGTACTTCACAGTCGGCGGGACTCACGATTATCGGAGGCATCTTAAACACTCAGTGAACAACGTAAACAAGGAAGAATTAGACTGTAGTGGCGTCAGTGCGTAGGCAAGAGATGCAGGTACCCAGTGCGCATGCGCGGAACGCCGACCGTAGCGCTGCAGCCACGGTGTGACAAAACGGCACTTACTTTTTTTTAAAAAAGTCTCACGGGCTTACACTAGTTATAAATGAAGATTGTATCAAAAGTAAGGTTCCTATATTTTTAAAGAATAGACAGCATTGTTTATTCTCATAACGATTTACACCGTTCAAAAGCTTTAACATTGCCATTGCCCATGTCGAAAACTCTGCCGCCAACCCGTTGAGGAAGCGTGTTGCCTCTTCTTTCACTTCATCTTCGCTCCCGAAGGGTAAGGCACCCATGTGTTCCTTTAACTTAATAAGTGATAATCACTGTGGGCTAGGTCCGAGCTGTAAGTGGGATGGGACATAACAGTCCACCCTAATTTCTCCAGAAGGTCCTGTATTTGAGAGACGTTGGGTCGACAGTTTTCAAGAAGCAGCACCACTTCTCCGTCAATTTTCCCCTCCGGCGATTCTGGATAGCTCACTGAGTTTGATTAGAGTCTCACAATACCTGCTTGAGTTTATTGTTGTCCCAGGATGCGTAAATCGATGAGCAATATCCTCTTACGATCCCAAAACACAGTCGCCACGACTTTTCCAGTCGACTGCGTTTGTTTGAACTACCGTTGGTTAACCTGAGTGACGCCATTGACGTGATTGTTGTTTTGTATCCGAGGTGTAATGAAAAATCCACGTTTCGTCTCCCATAAGGATAGAGTTCATCAATTTCTCCTTGTTGCTTTCACAGTCGAGTCATTGCTCCGTGTGTCTATCAGCATTCGCGTTACCCACCTTACCATATTCCAGTGCGTCAAATCTTTCAATTGTGCCATGGGATCTTCCAGGAATACGTTCAACAAGTTCAAGGACGCCGGCCTCGGTAGCGTAGGGGCTAGAGTGCTAGCTCCACGTACCGATGGTCGCCGGTTCGAGTCCGGCCGCGGGCATGGGTGTTTAGCTTAAGTTTGTGTTGTTTGTGTCCTGTGTTGTCCTACAAATTGAGCGTTCGCATAAAAAGTTGGAAAGATTCATTAACATTGAGGATATACAAAATACATTGCTGGCTGAATGGCTAAGGGCCGATTGCCAAATACCAATAAAAAAAAAAAAAAGTTCAAGGACAGTGACCCTCCGATCTTTAAGTAGTTTTCTCTCGATTTCTCGACAATCTCCTCTGAAATCATCGGTCTGCCTCTCTGTTCTTCGTCGTGAATTTCCGTGCGTACGGCAGCAAACTCCCCACACAATTTTCGGACATGTTGGACGGACATACACCTGTCACCATAAATATCTGTGAGTTCACGATGAATATACACGGCTGGAAATTTTTGCGTGTAGAAACCGACTTGGTGGCAGCGGCGTTCGGCACAAAGCGGCTTAGCGAAGCGTGGATGGACGCTATAGAGAGTGGGGGAACCCCTGCGCAGGCGGTGTTGCTGGATTTATCCCAGTTCCTTTCCTCGTTGCTAGAGCACATGGGGAACATTACTTTTGGTGCATCCCGAATGTTATGTCATCTGCAAACAATCTAACTTCATTCATTAGAATAACGAATAGGAATAGCCGCAATACTCTACCTTGCGGCACTCCCATGTACACTTTCACTTCTTTTGATACTGTATTTACTACCATAGCTTTTTGCTTTCTACCTTTTAAGATTTCTTCTATCCAGCACATAACTTTTCATCCAGTCCATCAGTTTTTACCTTATAAAGAGACAAAATTATTCTATAGAATGACTGGCAAATTTAAATTTACACTTACAACATATACACCAACCTAGTGGATAAAAAAGTAGGCAATATGCCATCTAGGACAGAGACAAAGAAATTTCCAGCATCCCACCATATTCACAGCACAGAGATATTATAACCGATCAGGTTTTGCATCCATATAAATAATGATATGGAGATGGTCTTCATAAATAATGAAGGCAACTTAGTTTGACAGGTACCTAGAAAGACAGTTAAGGCCACCCCTAATCTCATAAAACAGAATGTTAATATGAAGAAACTTCAAGATATATTGATATACCGAAGAACTTAAATGAATCAAACAAGGATGCCAATTCAGCTGCTCAATTCTTTGGTCAAAGGTGTCGTTCTTAATAAGTTTTTTATTTTAAAAATGTTTGATGACCTCCAACTATAAGAATTATGGTAGAGAGATCATTCCCCATCCTCAGTTGTTGACAACTGACCTATGTATAGTACGATTGAAGAAAAGTTGAATGTTCATATGGCAGTAAACTTCAAACAATAAAAATAAACAGCGTTCTACCGTAGAAATAAGTATTAGTATATTTAATGGAATAAATCACAGGATAATAAGCTAATAATTCAACTTTTTAAAATTTGCTAATAAGTTAACCAACTTGGAAAAGTTGGTTGCTTCATGATCATATGCTAAAGTTAAAACAAAAAAATTGTAAGGGAAACTAAAATATTTAAAAAGTATGATCAGGAAAAGAATAAAATCTATTATTGTCTTTTCTAATCATTTCATGGCTATACAAAATTATTAGCATTGATAATAATAAAACCACGAAAATAAATAATTTTGCTAGCCTTTATATCCAGCCACCATTCTTTCATATAAATTTTCTCTTCAACTGCTCCAATTCCCCTCTTCTGGTGGATATTCCATTTCACTAAATCTGAGAACACCAATAACTTTAACTTGAGCTTGACAGTTTGTGCAATCTGGGTAATAAATAGTGCCTCTATGTTTCACAGGTATTATACATGACGACACACACACTGCTGGTCTTAACCTAAGATAATTCATTTTGCTCAGTTGGTTCTAGTTCCCGCAAAGCTCTTTACTCCATCCAGTCAGTTTTTCCATCCTCATTCAAAGGCAAACTAGAAGCTAATCAAGAGTTCAAAAGAATCAAAACGATAGAGGATTGTAAACAGTTGCAGGGTGATCTGGACAGGATATCTAATTGGGTTGGTAAACATGGAATGAAGATAAATGTAAAGAAGAGTCAGCTTATTAGATACACAAATAAAAAACAAAGGTTAATTATGAATATAAGGTGGGGAAAGAATTGCTTGCTGAAGACTTGAAATGTAAATATCTTGGAATTACTTTTGATAACAAACTTAACTGGGCAGTACACATAGGACAGGTGGTAGGAACAGGTTTCAAAGTTCTGCACTTGTTGGAGACAGTGATGAGAGGATGTACGAGAGAAGTCAAGGAATTTGGTTACAAAACTTTGGTCAGACCATTGCTCGAATATGGTAGTGTAGTATGGGACCCTCATTTTACGTATCAAATACAGGAGTTGGAGAGGGTGCAAAAAAGGGCTGCTATATTTGTTTCTGGAAATTATCACAGAATGCAATCAGTGACGGATATGATAAAGGAGCTGGAATGGGATTCATTGCAAGACAGGAGGAGGATGAGGAGGGTCATGGAAGTGTACAGGGCATATACTGGCGATGAGGCATGGAAAGATATTGCAATAGGTATGAAAAGTAGTGCATGGAAGGGAAAAGATGACCATGACCACAAGTTGGCACTCGATTTCAGGCACAAGGGTGTGGGAAGATTCTCTTTTTTAGGTAAGGGTGTCAGGGATTGGAATGAGTTACCAAGAGAAATGATGAATAATTTACCGAAAACTTTGAAAGAATTTAAAGATAAAATTTGTAGAGGGCAAATGTAGGTAGGTGCAGGATAGGGGGAAGATGGGTGTGTAGGGAAATTGCCACCGGAGCCTGTGCTCCATTGCAATTAAATTAAATTAAATTAAATTAAAAATGTTCATGCAGTAGATTTTGGTTTGTGGGTTTAACACAGGAAAAAACTTCTATATTAATTTATGTGTTCAGGTCGACATCATGTATTTTCATATGTCTGTATGTTCTCGTTGCATGACTACCAGTCACATGTTATCAACTTCATTTTGGTTATTCTAGTCTGAATCATTACTAAAACACTCAGCTTCTTTAAAAAATATTTTTTACATTTTTAACAATGTGTTTTATTTTTGGGAAGCAGAAAATCCAAATAAGCCTCAGTTAACTCTGAAGCCTTCAGTGCCTTTAGTGTGTCTACGGTACAACCCAAAGGACCTTCATGGGCTTGTAAGTGGATTGTATAGTGGTCAAGTAGCAATTTGGGATGTCCGAAGAGGTTCCATACCAGCAGAAACAAGTCTTCTTGAAGCAAGCCACAGAGATCCAGTACACAATGTGTTATGGATTAATTCCAAGTCAGGAACAGAGTTTTTCTCGTCGTCAACTGATGGCCAGGTATGATATATCTCTAACCATACTTGCCTCTTGCTTATATAAAGACAAAAAGAGGAATCATTATCATTTACTCAGAACAACAGAAGCTTCAATTTTAAAGTCATCCAGCAAAAACTTGATGTGTAATAGGTGAAATCACATAACAGTTAAATTTGGGTTACCAGACGTCCCCGTTTGCCGGGGACAGTCCCCGTATTTAGCTCTCTGTCCCCGGACAGATTTCGTCCCCGCAATGTCCCCGGATTTTTACTGTTGTCCTCGGAATTTTTTAATCAAGCGAGAATTCTTTAAAAGCCCTGATTTGCTAATGCATTCGTTCAAAGAAAGAAATCAATTAAATTTCTTCTTTAAAGGAATTTGTGTCAAAAGATAAAGTAGATGGATGGAATGATTCCAGTGTTGGTGATTGCTCAAGATAAAATGAAGTTTATTCACATTTCCTAACAAAATAGTCCCATATGTTCAGCTACGCAGGTTAGTAGAACTGTCTTTGTGTCTTCCTGGGAGTAACACATCTGTAGAGAGAGTTTTCTCCTCAATGAATATGATGTGGACATCACAGAGCGTCAGAATGAGTACAGAAACAGTTCAAGCTACGCTAACTATATTAACAAACTTTTATATGAAGTGCTAAGAATTTTCGGGCAGACAAGATCTTCTCAAAATGGTTCATTCTTCTGAGAAATACCAATGAAAACAAGTTGGAGGTAAATTCAGGTACCACATCATTTAAAATACAAACTATATAACAATGATAAATATGCAATGCAGTCATACGCCGGGAAAGTCTTCGTTCTTACAATGATAAATATGTTTCTTTTAAGCAAACCTAACCTTTAATCATATCATATAATTTATAAAAGTGCACCGCATCATTAGGACAAATGCCAAAAGCGTCCCCGAATTTTGGTGAAAAAGTGCTGAAGCATCCCCGGATTCGGAGAAAAAATTCTGGTAACCCTAAGTTAAATGCATAGTGATAGTTCAAGTGATGAAGATGGGATGTAGAGGAATTAAAAGAATGAACAAAAGTGGGAGATAAAAGAGCTGATAACATATCCACGAAACAAAGTATCAACGCCATCTATATCCGTCAGTGTGGCTGTAGCATTATTTTTTCGAGAACGTAAATTAATGAGCGGTTTAATTCAGTCCCGTTTAATCATAGGTGCTAGAATATTAAATACTTTTCGAAGATACAAATTCTTTTGACCAAGTGGCCATCGATGCTACCTATAAATTATTTTTATAATTTATCTGTCAAAAGGAGAATCACTAAATAAAAAAAGGTAAACTTTGAAATTATTATCTGAAAGTTTAATGGAATGATTTTAAAATTCTGCCCATACCAGAACTTAATGAGAACATTTATCAGACTTATCTGAGGTTGCGAGATTCTGAATTAGAACAATTTCATCACACTTGTCCAACAGATGTACAATTGTGAAATAAGAAAACGAATTAACTTTTATAAATCCCAAGTCTCAGTTATCACACGTACGTGTTGTTTGTTTCTAAAAAGCTCGCACAAGTGAAAAGAGAAAACTAAAGGCATTTAAAGAAATCTGTCGCATTATGGGCGAACGGGGAAATGAACGGGTCAGTGCTAATGGCGAATGGATGGTGAAATGATATCGCTACTGTTGATGTGACGTATGATTTGCATTGTGACTTGGAATTTCGGTGTGTGTGTGTTTTGTATTGTTGATTGTGTGAAATCAATTGTAATCATTGACTATTTACGAGTGCGTGTCATGGAATTTCACGTATCGGTAATTCATGTCGTAGATAAATAACTATGCATTCGAGTACTTTCTGTCGTATTTTTAGACGAAGCCGAAAAACGTCTCGCGCTGCACGGGCAACACCGCCGCGCCGGGCTGCGTGCGCCGCGGCCGTCGGCTTCCGCGACGCGCTGTTCAGTTCCGTCCGTGTCAACGACATCGGTACCGTAACGAAAATGAAGTCTTGGCCTCACTGTTACTCGAGTGCTTGGTGACAGTTACAAGGTGCAGATGGAAGAAACTCAACCCAATCAACTTCCCTTGACAACAAAGGGCCAGCACAACACTCCCATGTCACCCTCAGGATGCGAAAAACCGACAATAAAGCGTAACCAAAAACATGTCGATGCAAAAACTCGATTTTTGATTTCTGAATCAGATTGGGATGCCGAGCTTGGAAAATTGTTATTATTTTAACAGAAGCTGAGTTAGATAAAACTATGCAAAAGTGAGTATATGAAAAGAAGAAACTCTCATCTGGCTTTTGCAGTGACAAGAGAATTCTCAAAAGATAATTTTCGGATGACTCGAGCGGAGATTGACGGCATAATGTAACCTGTTATTTTCTCGACAAAGCTCAAATATCTATTAAAATTGAAGAAAATCTCGCTGTATTTAATTATTTAGCGTTTGACGGTAGATGACATTTATAAGAATGTTTCTCTCTTTTATTTCATATTATATTTTTAAGAAAACTATATAACAGAACATAAACACTTGAAACTAAAAAAGCTGTGTCAACAAATTAAGTGTTTCTCGGGGACACTATTGAATGATGTAGTACAAATAATAAGAAAACAAATAATAGCCTATAATAGCCTATATATATCAATCTTTTACGAAGTTTTATTAAAAATGAATTCAAAAAAAGAAAAGTGAAAATTGCAAGTGGACAGTTGTATGATAAATAAATGCTGAATTTACTCGCCACTTGTTGGGCTCATTGTCCAAATCTCTTGTTTAAATTTAATTTTTATGTATTTTTTATGACTGATATTGTGAATCGCAGGTTGGTTACGCACCAGATTAATCAATTTTTCTTATTCCATAGTTGAAAATGATTATAAGTAAAGCAAGATTATAAATAACGCAAGAAGTGTTACGGCAAAAACCGGCACGAGTGAGCTGCGTGGCACTGTTTCTGTGTCGTGATCACAACGTGGTGCAGGCCACGTGCGGCGCAGTACTGCGCTGCCCTGCTCTGCGTCTCAATACGCGCTGTTCCGCCTCAAAACATAGAGACACAGAAACTGTGCTGCGCTGCGCTGCGTCGACTGCGCGTCAATGTGCGCCCGGCCTTACTCGAGTGCTTGATGACGGTTACAACGTGCAAATGGAAGAAACTCACGCCCCACCTGAGGATCAACCCAATCAACTTCCCGTGACAACAAAGGGCCAGCACAACACTCCCATGTCACCATCAGGGTGCCTATGCTGACCTTTACCGACGCTACGGCCTTGGAAACTGCAGACCTGGACATCAACTCAACGCCTACTACGGAATTCGTAGTGGACTACACCATGATAGAACACGAGCAAGAGGCCCCTGTTCACGTAAGAGAGCTGCAGAAAACCCCTCAAATGAGAAAGATGACACACAGTCCAAGCGGGCTGCAAAAATTTCTGTGAGGCCTAAACAAGAATACCGACTCCTCCGCTCAAATCCGACCGAAGAAGAGCAACCAAAGACGCAGAACAAAACGCAGATAAGTGGCGCAAGCCACGTCGACCTACTCCTGCTATTCAGTTGAGTTCCAATGCTGCTAATGCTCCCAGCAAGAGCAACTCCTTCTCGCCTCTCCCCATAGAGGGCGAGCAAGTTATGGATACATCCTGTTAGGGAGTCGAAATCGGCACCCCTGATCGTGTCATTCATAGAGGATTATCGAAACCTCGAAATGACACTAAACAAGCTTTGTAAGCACGAGTACCATGTCAACCTGTGGGACGCGAGTTATACAAGCTCTTCTTCAAAACTAAGGCAGACCATCAAACCGGCTCAAGCTATGCACCACAAAACAGCATACCTTTATACACCTTCCCGACCGAAGCTGACAAAAACCTGAAAGTCGTCTTGCAAGGACTCCCATTCAATTTCTCCCTGGATTACATCAAAGAAGAACTGGAAGAGCGCGTCATAGTAGCGAGGACAATCGTTCGTCTGCGTTCACCAAAAACGCGACAGGAAGTACCTCTGTTCCTGGTAGTCCTCTCGGATACCAGCGAGAATAGAGCAATTTACAAAATGACGTCTCTATGCTCAGTGAACTACCGAAAATTTACGTATCACTCGAGACCCCCTTAGAGTTAAAATTGTCAGGGGATAGGACAAATATACGTCAAGTGTGCGGACGAGCACCCAACGCGTCAATGCGCTATCAAAAAAGGAGAAACCTCGCCCAAATGTGTCAACTATGGCGGTGACCATGTGGCAAGCTATCGAAGGCATCCTGAACGCCAAGCACGTCGCCTGGAATTCACGGCTCACCAACAATTACGCAATGAAACTCCTAAGCGTGGTAGAGAGCCATGATACGATAGTTTGGGGACCTACCGCATCTACCATCTATGGACGTGGCCTCTCTGATGTTCTTGGCATCGCCATAACTAAGGGCCTAAGACACAACATAGCCGTCACCACCAAAATGATCTTGTCATCCGATCATGTCGCGGTGTTTTATTATAAGGCGGTATCACCACGCAGAAACAGACTAGCCAGGAACCTACGTGAGATTAACTGGGAAGTCTTTAAGAACCTCCACACACAGCGGATCAAATCTGCAACGGCAAACTCAGCTACTGACCCCTCTGTTGTCGTTGCTGTACTGGCTAACTGGATAAACGAGGTAGCACGTGCGGCTACCCGGCCGCGTCGTATCCAGCTTGCGCGATCTAAACAATTGCTTCCCCACATCCGAAAGGCAATAACTATCCAGAATCAGCTAACAAGGGAGTGGCACCTCACTGGGATCTGGCTACAAAGAGAGTAGTAAACAGCATGCAACGTGAAATCAAGGCGGAGGTCTAATTTCATTTCCACCTTGGATATAGAAGACGGTTCAGCATGGCGAGCCACAAAGGCCCGACTTCGGAAAAAGGCTAAAGATACCGCCTCTAGTTGTTGGAAACACGTATGTTTGCGTACCTGAAGAAAAGGTCGAAGCTCTTTCAGAGACCTTTGGGACAAACTTTCAACCAGTCGAAGTCCCTAGGGACGACGAATACATTGACCTTGTGGAGCGACGACTATGACTGTTCCTAGAAGGTGTTCCTCCAGAGAAAGACATCATCGAGGAAATCGTGGTTCAAGAGGTGGCATTGACGCTCGCGAACCTGAAAATCCAGAAAGCCGCCGGACATGACGGGATCAGTGGAAGCATCCTCCAATAAATGCCTCCTACGGTCATCGCAATTCTCCATACAGATCAATAGCTGCAAGGGTGGAAACACGCCCTCATCATATCTATTCCCAAAGCGGGCAAGGAAAGGAGGTCGCGCATGTCATACTGTCCTATAAGCCTCCTGCTTATACTTTCCAATGTGTTTGAGAGGATCTACCTCAAGAGACTGCGTAGGATTAGGATTAACAAACACAAAAACTCACATAAAACAACATTAAACACACTAATTCCGTCACAACAGCTAGTTAACAGCATCTTGTATCTACCCCCTCCATCGCTCATACGCATTTAACTAAACAAAGCAAAACACAAATGTAATTACAAAATTCGAACTCTCCGCTCAAAACACTTTTTTTTTATGGCATTTGGCAACGGAGGCCATACAGCCAGCTCAAGGTAATTATAATTGCTTTCTGTGTATGGACGCCACAGGACGGACAGGACATTCACACAGACACACAACACTTAACATCCATGCCCGCGGCCGGATTCGAACCGGCGGCCTTCGGCACGCGGAGCTAGCACTCTAGCCCCTACGCTACCGAGGCCGGCTGCTCAAAACACTTCCAACAGAGCACAGCCGAAAAACAGCTGAACAACAGCAGTGCGCACAAGAAAAATTTTATCATGACGTACATCAAAATTGACTATCAAAGAAGCCATAATATCTCAACTACATTAAATAGTGTAATTAAGTGCAATATTGGAAGCAGGACGACACAGGTTACCAACAACCACTTCTCAAAATGGAAATGTAACCGTAACTTACAATATGAATACAATTTTATTACATGTAAACAAAACCTTATGGATAAACATTAAAAAACCAATAATATGTAAATGTAAGTCACATTACGATGCCTATGTGTAAGAATAGTTTTGCTATGAGCAAACAAAAAGCATTATGTACAAAAGTTAAAACTAATATCAGTTTACAGAAATACGGTGTACTCTGAAGATATCTCGATGAGATGCGAAACGCATCCGTGAATAAATATTAAGTAACATCAGTTGCATCGGCATACTTATCTACGTAAATGAAAATGAAAAACTTTCTTGGCAACCACATCACTTGAGATATGATTACCAAGACCGGTTTGGCTATTTTTTTTTTAAATGCTAATAATAGTCCGAATAAGGTTTTTAGAGAAAGAAAAATTCGAAACGTTGCCTGGAAAATTGGGAAATACGCGAAAAACTGACTTTTTTCTGTGGACGGATTTGTCTATTTTTTAAAAAAATGTTCGTAGTAGTCCAAACAAGAGAAAGAAAATGGGAAAAGTTGCCAGGAAAATTGGAAATTCTGGAAAAACTGAACATACTTTTTCTATGCACCAATTTGGATAAATTTTTAAAATATTATAGATAGAGCGAATAAGGTTTTTAGAAATTAGAAAATAGGAAAAGTTGCCTGTAAAATTCGAAAATTCTGTTAAAAACTGAAAGTGCTTTTTTCTATGGGATTTTTTACGGACTTTAAGTCCATAACTAAAGATTCGAACGATGGATACGCGTAATACTTTTTTGTCTTTAGTTCCTTATGCTCCCGGGATGCAAATAACGCAATTACTGAACCACCAGACAAAATTGAATGTTTCATATTAATGAAAATCTGGAGAAAAATCTGGAAAAATGCATTCTGGCGTGAATTAAAATAAAATTAACCTTTGTTTTATTTTAGTTTTGTTTCACGATTTTTTCAACAAATCCAGTTATTTTATTTCTATTCCATTGATATTACTTGAGCACATGTGCTTGATGATATCGAAAAAGGTATTTCCTCAACAGCACCCAACCGTCCGCAAAAGTATGCTCATGAAAGTTGTGAACTATGGAATTCGAGGCATTTTCTTCTTGGACGCTCCCGACGGAACTGGAATAACGTTTTTAATATCACTGATTTTGGTAAAGATTCGATCGCAGTATTAAATTGCACTTGCACTTGCTTCATCAAGTATTGTAGCTACATTGTTGGAGAGCAGACAGACATCTCATTCAGCATTCAAGTTGCCGTTGGTTATGCAAATCAATGAACTCCAACATGCAACCTTTTGAAGAACAGTACGATGGCCAAAGTTCTGCCGTTTGGGATGAATGTACAATGACACAAAAAAAGACTTTGGGGGCATTAGACCGAATGAAACAATCAAAACCGGTTTGATGGTACCATGAGCGTGATGTAAATAAAAGCAGATTCATTGAGATTTCAAATTTAAGTGAAGAAAATAAAACATTTGGCTAATATGGAATTCTGAATTAATTTAAATTTAAATTTTGGAACAAAACCACATGGTTCCAAAACGATCACATTCCAGGCACTTAACACATTTCCAGCATTTCAGTGGTGTAAGCCGATAGAATTCATCTCGCATGTAAAATTTCCCATTGGTGTGCTTTTGAATGTTCTCCTCCTGAAATTGAATAACCATGGATACAATCGTTGATAAATACACTGATCACTCAGGAATAGGAGTGGTATGACGGCTCAGTAGTTAAGGTCCCCGATTCGAATCACCTATCTCGGCGGGGAGTTGCTTAGGCTCTAAACCCGATCTTAATCTCTAGCACAGCTCGCTGTGAAGTACGCCAGAACGCTTCCGTGGGTCGGATTCCATGCTAAACTGTAGGTCCCGTGTGTCCGGAACATATAAGGCGGCTACGACATGGGCGGAATGCGGCAGCCAAGAGAAACCTTATCACCAAGTCATTACGATCACACTGAATAATAATTATTACTCAGGAATGTTTTTTTTCTGTTTTTTACTTTTACTTTCTTTTTTTTAACACATTTTCAACAGCTTTTCACAAATTCACAAAACGATCACAAACAAATCTATTGAAATTTTGACAGGACCATATCTGTAATCTCAACAAGTTAAATAATAATTATTAGTTTATTAGTGATGTTTCCATTTTGTGGCTACAATCCTTGATGAATACATTGTTGTTTCAGAAACTTATTCGGCTACTTCCTTAAGAGATTAAAAAGCATGCAATATTGCTTTCTACAAATAATCAAGTATTGAATAAAAAACAGAAAATTTCACTAAGGAAGAAATCATCTATCGTTTACTTAGGGTAAGACGGATAGCATTTTTTCACTCGATCCAGTTAACTATGGACCACATGCCACCGGTCCCAAGTTGTACGCAAGAGGTCAGTGTGAATCATGAGTAGGGGGGAGTGTTGAAAAGGACTTGTGTCTTGCGTGAAATCAAACCAGCTTTGTGAGGCCCGGCATATTTAACCTGGAGGCGGAAGGTCTGTGTTGCCATCTATTTTATTTTTGTGATTTATGTGAGAAGTCTATTTTTGTTTGTGAAATGTGTATTCTATGAGACACAGATAAGAGACCATACCATCATTCGATTAGATTATTGCAGGAAAATACCTAAAAACCGCAATCAGTACGGCCGGTACGTAAGGACCAGGACTCGAGCCTGTTACCATTATACCTCCTCGATTCAGTGTGAAGCGCCTTCGGCTAACCATGTAGCATGACAAGATATGATGGGCTAACACTAAATCCAGTGGTTCAAGAAACTTCGCATTGGCTGGTCCCTTTAAAAATATCGCTACGTGGAATTTCATCGTTAAAATTACCGCGAGTCGGTGCGAGTGTTGAGGAGGCCTCGGATACAGGCCGGCTTCCAGGTGTTCGTTAAACTTTCCTTGGAATACAGGACATGTGTTTGGAGGAGCTCCACGGATGCAAGTTCGTTCGCCCATAGCGTCAGTGACATTTCTTACTGGGAAAATCTGAGTCCCAGGTTGAGGGGAAGTCTTTGAGCTATATCGCATGTCCTTCCAGTTTATGTTATTGGTTGTCATTATGAAAACGGTTCGTCTCTATCTGGACTTGTCGTATCCGGTGCTTTTGTGACTGTCATCATACTTTTGTGCATTATTAGTGGTCCAGCAGCTTCTTTGGCCACCTGAACGTGTTGTCATAGATTGGTTCCGCTCCTAGGGCGGTTATCAGCGGGTTAGTAGACTCTTGGTTGTTGGCGTAAAACTGGGTTGCCAGCTACCTCTCACGAAGCTTGGGTAGGCCACTTATTTGGTGCATGACGTCTATCCTCGTCTCGTGCGATAGATGATACGCCTGCCTTATGGTTCTGTTCTGTACAACCTGCAGTTGCTGTAGGTAGGAGGCAGCAGTGTTCCTCCAAATGACTGCTGCATACTCTATTATCGACCTTACTAGAGCAACATAAAGGAGGGTGCCCAGCTCATGCCTCAGTGCTTATTATTATTATCATATGCCAATATGTACAATAAAAGACATATACAACAAAAGATATGTAAAATCAAATAACTATATTTATAGATTCAAGACATCTTCTGGCAGCTGGTCCAGATTGCTGCAGTGTGAAAAGGCCTCCAGATAATCTTCTTGCTGGACAGTCCATCAGTGGTGATGAATGGTTAAGAATCGGATAAAGAAGTCTCATTCTCCAGAGAAAGATTGCGTTCTTATATATATAAAAAAATATTGTATGTAAAACGAATAAATTCAGTTGAGAATTGCAGCTCGTTGTGAGTTTTCGTCTTCAGTCTGTATTTATAAATGCTTGTCTATTACACTGAAGTTCTTTAATCGAATCAGCAACGCTTCTATCCAACTGAGCATGATGCGCTGGAGATTTGAGGATGTTTCGTGAGTTTTAAGACGCTCTGATAAGTAGCTCCAGTCATCAAATCCTTATTTGCCCAAATAAGAATGCGGCACTCTTTTAAATAAACAACAGAAAGAACAATATACTTTATCTGCAGATTTATAGTAAACAAACCATCGTCTTATAAGTTCCTCCATTTGGCATTACTCTTTGAAAATACGTATTAGAAAAATGACGTTGATGCTTTTTTTCCGTTGCTTGAATGATCATTTCATCTCTGGCTACAGAGTCAAAGAGAGACCATTTTGAGATATCATAAATTGTACTTTTAACAAGCGACAGGGTTGGTATGTCTGATATACTTCAGTCTGTAATATTTCTAACAGCAGACGACGTTCCAGCCATGGGTAAAACTTCTCGTACATTCCGCTCTTTATCATCATGAGCCTCATCTGAAGAACTTCTATTAAATAGGTTTTCTTCGGTCACGTGTTCAACTAGTTTTGGTGACGACGATTCAGATGACTTCTCTAGAAAAAATTTACATGCAATTTTGAAGCCTTCGCAGTTTTGGTTTTGTTTTGAAGTACCGTGCACCAGATTTGTGTCCCCTCCCCCCCCTCTGAAACGAACGTTTACTGGAATCGCCTTATGTCTAGTTTGGTAGAAGTAGATAAGTAGCCTGAATCTCTCCAAGACTACAGCCCAAACTGTAGGAAACCGTTGCGGGGGCGCGGACCCGGAGAGTGCTAGTTATGGGACAAGTTGTGGTTTTCTTGATTCGAGTAACTCGAGGTTACGCGATTCTATGATGACTTATGATTATGCATCAAGTTACAGCTCTTACGATTATAAGCTCTTCTGGATGAACATTCTGTTAAAATAATATGTGAACAGCAAGCTGGGTAATTGCAGAATTTATTTTTCATTTTTCGCGCACATGATCTATCGCTGCGTTTTCGGCGCCCCCCATGTGACGGCGCCCGGTGCGATGGCACCGTTCATGCTTTCTAGAGACGTTACTGTGTTTGACGAGTAGCGAGAGACTTCGTTATAGCTGTGGCCAAATTAATTGGCGGGTGTGTGTGAACGCGCTGTTGCCGCAGTTGGGAACAATCTAGCATTTCTCTCTCTTTCTATCACTTGAAAATTGCAACGCTGAGCGTCCTGTGTTGCCTAGTACGAGCGGCAAGGACTCACTAACCAACCTCAAACCTTCCACCTCCCTTTTAACAAACAAAAAATGTGTGTGAACCTGTGAATGGGAAGTGTGTCAGAGTGAGGGTGAGCGTGTTCGAGAGAGTGTATTTTGATTTTTTAGTGATGTGAGATTTTTTACATGCGATATTAAATAATTCGTTTTAGTTATATATTAATTATAGCAATTTAGTGTAATAATTTTACCCAACAAAAATTGCAGTAATTTATAATTATGTTAATTTAGCAAGAGTATCGTGGTACTAAAATATGGATACTCAGGAAGAGATTTATTCCCCTACCAGGTTTTTCGGGACTAACGACTCCAACGATACGCACGTCATCGACAGCATAATCCTCGCCAGCAGAATCCTCACCGGCAGAGTAAATCTATAATTGACAATGAGTATAAATATTTCAAACTAATAATAATAATGACGAAATAAAGACGAAATTTTGTCATCAAGATTTACGCTGATGAGGAACGACTTGAAAAATATGGACGTACTTGATAGTGATGAAATAAAGAGTGCGAAAAAAATTAGGGGATGTACAGGCTATTTGTGCTGCAGCTTGTGTGCCGTGAGGGAAAATCACTGAAGTTTGTTTCTACAAAGAAAAATGTGAAACAATACAGCACTCTAACAAAGCTTAGCGACTTTGACAGGAGGACATTACACGAATTTTGCGACAGTGGTAAGTACCCTACCTTAGAAAAGTTAAGAAAAAGAGATAGAGAAGATAAATTTTTCAGGATCTGCATGATATGTACGACGTATATTAAACAATATAGGATTTAAATACAGGCGTCAAAATGATCGTACTCGAGTTTTGCTTGACCGAAACGACATAGTGGCTTCTAGAATCAAATTTTTAGGTGTAATGAATGGTAATTAAATAACAGGTCTTGTGAAATCTTCAAATATATTAAATGCATCTGCATTTGAAAAACTCAATTAACGAAATGACATACATATATATTTTATCACAAAATAGCGATTATAAATTATTTAATACAAAGCACAAACTATTAATACAAGTAAAGAGGTGAATACAACTGTTAAGTGCGGGGTTTAGCAACGGCGCATTTGAGGCCACCCGCCTATAGATCTGGCCACAGTTATAGTATGATACGTTTTCTTTTTGTGACTGTGGGCTAGGCTAGCTCTTTGTGATGTTTCCGGAAGTCATATTACTGTGAAACGTTAGCTGAAGCAGCTTCTCTTTCCGATTAACAAGTGCTACTAAGTTGCTCATGAACCATACTTTATAGTTTATGTATAGCTTGCCCGCATGCTACTGGATACTGAAAATGCAGATTTTTAAATCTTGGATCCAGAAAGAGTAGCGATGGCTGCATGATCACTGTATTCAATCAAACCATATCTTCTCTTCAGTTCTCTCAATAAAACACCCTTGCATTCTTTAACAATTGGTGCGTTTGGTGTGATACTGTTACTTCCGTTGACAAACAAATAAGCATCGGCATTCTTTTGAAAATTGTAAAATAATTTTGTCCCAACACCTCTCGTGTAACATATTAAAATGGTTTTAATAATGCAGTAAGTTGGCTTAGTGTTTCTGTCTCCACAGGAGTTGACATATCTGGCGCTGAAACACTTTCAGTAACGATCTCAGATAATGTAAAAAACGCTCCAGCATTAAAAGGGCAAAACTTTATCTTGATTTCACATCAGCAACAAGTTTAAAAACTGAGCCTTCAGGAGTATTGTTTCGCATTTGAATTTTCCTTAATTTATTAGACAGCAAAACACTATTTTTTATCCAATGCACTATTTCTCAAACTTTTGATACAGAAGTCTTTACACTAGGTAATTTTAAAGCCTCTTCGACTACGAGGTTTACCATATGCGTAAAACATGTCAAATGTTTCTTTTAACCAATAGATATTCTTATGGCTGCTATCATAGCACTGGCATTATCTGTTACTACGACACGAATTTTGTTTGCTTAATGGAATATTCCAATTATCAAGAATATTCATAACGGTTTTCGATATACAGTATATTCAGCAGTATGTCTTTCATTTAGCAACATACACATTTCACCGTTTTGTTGGAAATAGGCTGTCACACCCAGAAAACCTCCCTTGTTCATTGTTTCGGTCCAAATATCCTGTGTAAGATATTATCCATTTTGACAATCTAGATTTAGCTGTAGCCACACAAGTCTCATATTTTTTTCCTGAGTTTTCTTTTTTCAATATTTTTCTCCAGGCCTTTGAAATTAGGTTGCAGCTCTTTCATGAAAGCCAAAAATCCTCCTCCTTCAGCTATGTTAAAAGGCCAGATAAAAAATACTCTCCATCTGAAACAAAGTCGCCAATTAAAAAAATCAAATAAGTATAATGATTAATAAGTACTAAAATAATGTATTTGCCTTTAATAGATGAAACTCTAGAATAAGCCTCTTGTAGAGTAATTTGAAGTATAGTATTTTTTGCACTATTAGCGGCGACGCAATCAGTGGCAGATTGTTCTTCCGAAAGTTTTATGTTGATTGCTGTGGCTTTGAGAGATCGGACTCTTCACTAACCATTATGGTTGCCAGATGGCTGGGTAATCCGGGAATGTCCCGAAAGTTTTGTGTCTTGTCCCGTGTCCAGGAATTAAACGTTACTGTCCCAGAATTCATGTATACCTATTTTTTCTGAAACTTAAGGTACCTACCTCTGTGGCCACGCCGCTCTCGCAGCGGGAGGTAGAGGAACGCTCAACCTTACCGACGACCAGACACAATATATACTTATAGATTGTTCAACTACGACGTAGTAATTTTCAACCAAATTTGAATTAATAATCTTAGAAGAGGTGCTGTATATAAATATATATGTGTTATGTAGCATAGTTTTTACCTAAAATACAACTTTTTTAAAATTATTTTGCACGTTTGTTCACTCCTTAAACATAACACCAAATACCTTTGCCACCGAAGCCTGTGCTCCATTGCAATTAAAATTAAATTTAAAAAAAAGTAATCCCATAAATGTCCCGGAAATTACAATACTGTAGCACTAAAAACCTTTTTAACCCCAGAAATATCCCGGAAATTATAATTCTGTATCTGGCAACCCCACTAACCATACTAGTTGATTTACCAGACGCTGTTGTACTTTTTGAACTGAAATATAAATAATAGTAAAGAATAAACCATCAAGTACGATTTCGATAATTTTGGTTGAAGGATGACACTTCCAAGGCTAATATTGTTTATTATAAAGGCATATTAATTCTTCATCTCATTATTCAGATTCTGGTAACAGTAAAATTCAAATCTAGAGACATTTAAAGAGAATATAATTTCTATAAACTTTTTAAACGGAAAAATAACAACTCATAACTTAAAAATAAACTCGTACAGATTAAGGATTCGAATAGTGCCTTTCAGATGCTTTACAGTTTATGAATAACAATAGATAATTATTACATATACACCTGTTATTATGATCAAGAGTACTCTGTTGTTCTATTTTTATAATAGTACCATAAGTATTGACATGTTTAAACAAATTGAACGTCTTTCCACAGAACTTCACTGTTTTAAAACATTGCTTGCACTTTGCAATGGTTTCATTCACTTTAGTGTAATATGTCCATACTTTAGATTTGGGGGGTGCTGTAGTAATAAGAAAAACCATTACAATGTAACACAGTTCATTAAGAAACAGGCCAGGCGTTACAAAATACTCTTTGGTATTAAATTCTCTGTGCCAATTGCCTATCTTCAGACTGATTTTGTTTGATTTTCAATGCTACCAACTTGACATCAGTGGAAAATTAATTTGGCAGGCGTGGCTGAGTGGCGCAGCAGAGGTACTTTCAGAATTTAACAGCGGGTGCGTTTCGATTCGGTACAAGTACTTTTCTTCCAATACCGAGTAAGTACAGGGCGTTCGCCGGAAAACGCTACCCTCCCAGTCTGTTGCCGTCGGCAACTTGCTCGGTCAGTCGGCCCAGCAGTTTCCGCCACACGGCACCGTGAATCACCGCACTGTTTAACACCTCCGCTGCCCCAACAGTGCAGTGCAGTGACCCTTACATTGTTAAGAACGGTTTCTTTGCATTGTAGATAGTTTGTGACTTCAGTCTCTTATTAATCAGTGTTGTGAATAAACGTTTCTTTGCGGTTTGGCTGGTTTGGGGATTCATACTCTTATTAATCTGTACCGTGTTTGAGTGTGAGTAAAATTATGGTACGTTACAGTTTGCAACAAAGAATATTTCTCTACGATACATATGTGAAGAAGAAGTCGTTTAAAAAGTGTCGCAGTAAATTTCGTCGCGAATTTCCTAGCGCTTTACTGCCAGCTAAATCAACAATTCTGCGTCTGGTTAAAAAAGTAAGAGAAACGGGTTCATTTTTTAACAAAAAGAGACTGTCGGTCAACCGTATTCTCACAGAGGAGAAAATTGACGATATCGCTTTTCGACTAGAACAGTCACCCAAAAAATCATTAAGTCAGTTAGGGCAGCGTGTGTCTCGAAATATGTTCATAAGATGTGAAATGTGCATTACACAAGAGGGTCAACACTTCCAGCATCTTTTATAAGGTAAGCTAATGAATTACGTCACATTTAAATGCTTAGCACACAAGTTTATGAAGCGTAATTATTATGAAATAGTCCGCGGCCGACGGTCGAACAATGCCGGAAACTGAGCGCTCGCTCGCCGGGAGCAGTTTCTTCCTTGTAGCGCTAACAGTGGGTTGCGTTTCCCGGCGAACGCCCTGTATATAATGAAGTGATTCAAATACGAAAATTACTCGGTATCGAAACAAAGTATGGAGTACTATCAAAGTATCGTATTTACTTCCATCGAACCATCACTATGTGGCGTAGATACTACTGTATTTGCTCTGTAGAGTCACAGCCTTCTAATCACATCTATTGTGCATGATTACTTATGTTAATATGATCATTATAAGCAACACATAAAAGTTTAATCACGAGATGTTAGGGATCGTCCATAAAGCACGTAGCTCCAATTTGGCCTCTTGTGAACCCATATCCCCCCAACCGCCCACGTAGCCCGACGCGGCTTTTGTCACAAACCCCCTCCCCCACCCCCCACGCGCGTGTCATAGCACGTAGCTTTTTTCCCTATTGATTCCAGAAGACATTTTGTACTGTTAAATGAAGTAAATAAATATTTATATGCAGTTGTGTGTTCTGTACTACATTTTAACTGTAACAAATAATATGAATGAAAATCTCGGGAAAAATATCCGGTTATTTTCGAGTTGGCGATACCGCTGCCTCGCGACTGTTAACGTGTCGTCATCGTGACGTCACGTTCACGTACAGTCAATTTTTGTGGCTATTGTGCCCTCGCTACGCTCGGTCACAATAATTTAAAGCTGTACAATATATCCCGAAGGTGCATCAGATGCAGGCGGCCGCTGATGTCCGATAACACACTTCCCGCGCAATCCCGTTAGTGACATATTTTTATATGCGATTGACTGTACGTGAACGTCACGTGTCCATGACGTCACGTTCACAGTCTCCAGGCGGCCGGAATCGCCAACTCGAAAATAACCAAATATCCTTTTCAATAATTTGAATTTAAATGTTGCCAGACTAAAAACGTGGAGAGAGTTCCATTTTCCATTGATGCTGAAGCCAATTGATATAAAAAAAAAAGTTCTTATGTCCAGAGGAGGCCTTAGGCGTGGGGAGCAGGGCAATTGCCCCAGGCCTCATCCAACAACCCAACTAGAATAAAGTTTACATTTATAACTTTTTAATTTATCCATAGCTATTAGTTACAACAGTAAAAAAATTTGGTTAATTCATAGTAAAGTATATATTAATAGAAATAAGCACAGAAATAAAATTTCTCATCTAGGTTATTCAATTCGTGTAAAAGTAAGATTAACGATACCAAAATTAATTGATTTATCAGTAAATAATAAATATTGTAATTTAACTGTAAAATACGATTGAAAAATTCATTACTATTTGAATTTCGCACCTCGTACATCAAAAAACTCATTTCAACGCTCGGTTTTGCAACTTTCATCGTGTTTACAATTTACGCTACGGGAAGTCAACTTTTGTCGCGTAGCACTTACTTTGCTAGCAGCTGTTAGTTCGTGCCACAATTGAATAGATAGTGACCTGAGGTAGGTGGCGAAGGAGGCACAGTATACCAGGGTGGAACTCATGCAGGTCCTAAGACGCCACAATTGAACTATGCTGTTAGGCATGTAAATGTGGAAACGGAAGTGCTACTTGGGAAAGGCATTAGTTCTGTGTTGGGGGTAGTACCTGTAAACACCATTGGTAGGTGGGGTTTCACTAGGCATGGCCTACACCTAAATAGAAGGGGGAAGGGAGTACTTTCTGAGTTGTTAGCTAAAGCAGTAAGGGAGCCCATTTCCAGTGATGATGGGGTCAGGACTATGCCTTTTTTTTAGGTTAGGGGCTGCTGATAAAGGGATGGAAATAGATGATCAAAGTGATACTGATTGCAGTTCCACGATGAGAAAGATCATACATGTTAAAGAAATAGATGAAGTTGCTGAAACAATAACTGGCTGGGGTAAAACTGGGAAAGAGGAGATAAATGCTGAAAATATAAAGCCGGTAATAAGGGTGTTAATGGTAAACTGTAGAAGTATAATGAACAAAGTAATCGAATTTGCAAAATGAGTAGAGATACACGAACCAAAAGTAATAATTGGGGTAGAGAGTTGGTTAAAATAAAACATACTAGACAGTGAGGTTTTTCCTGATGGTTACAGAGTGTACCGCAGAGATAGAGGAGCAATTGGTGGAGGAGTCTTCATACTAGTTAGCAAAAACTACCACAGTTCACTGGCGTTCATAGATCAAGACCATGAGTTACTTGGGGTAGATTTATTGGGTAATAAAAAAGAAAAAAATCAGGTTGTTGGCTGCTTACCGCAGTGGACGAATGACAGATGAAGATGAGGCTCTTGGGGAGAAATTAAATTCCTACCCAGATTTCAGAGGTGAGTATAGAATGATCATTATTGGTTGGGATTTAAATTTACCAGGTGTAAACTGGGAAGGAAATAAGATTAATAACACACGGGAACAAAGATTTGCAAATACCTTAATAAGGGAAGAAGGATTTTCACAAGTGGTAGAGCAAAACACTAGGGGACAAAATATTTTGGACATATTCCTAATAAAGCCCGATGACAACCTTGTGGGTGTCAAGTAACGGAAGGAATAAGTGATCATGATGCAGTTCTGATGGATATTAGAGGATTCAGTGAACCAGCAGCCAAAATTGAAGGGGGAAATAGGTACAATTATAAAAAGGCACAGGATATTTCAGAGAACGTTGCAGCAAATGGAAGGAAGGCACAAGTACAGTAGAGTCAAGGTGGGAAGAGTTCAAGGAGATAATAAGAAAGGGGGAAGAAAAATTAATTCCAAAGCAGAAAATAAAGAGAAGTAGAGAACCTGTCTACCATAATAGGGAAGTTAGGAGGTTAAATATGTTGGTTGGTACAAAGAGAGCATAACAGAGTTAAGAGACAGCAGGGTAGTAGGGATTATTTGAAACAACTAAACAAGGACTAAATAACAGCAAAGAAAATGGCTAAAGATGGGTTTATGAAGAGTATTGTCAGTGCAGGACCACCACTGACTGATGCATCTAGAAATATCTATGACTATATCAGGAAACTGAGGGGAAGGGAGGGTATAGAGACGCTTATACATAAGGATGGAGAAGTAGTTACTGAGGATTTGAAAAAGGCAGAGATTTTAAGTAACAGGTTTAGTGAAAGCCTTAGGGACAATGAATCAGAAACGGGAAAGTCTAATTCGAAGAACGAGCTTAATAATACGATTAGAAATGAAGATACTAAAAAATTTGAAATTCATCCTGAAGAAATCATGAAGGAAATAAGCAAGCTGAAAAAACATAAGGGGGCTGGTGCAGATAATATTTCTACAGATATCTTAAAGATAGCCGGATGTGACATTGTACCTTATCTTGAAATATTATTTAAATTGAGTCTGGATACTTTCTGCTTACCACAAGACTGAAAAAGTGTGATAGTAGTACCGGTACATAATGAAGGGGTGAGAAATAGAGTCGAAAATTAAAGGCCAATCAGTTTGACTTCAGTGGTAGGTAAATTGATGGAAAGATTGATATGCAACTACATCAGAAATGTATGTGAGGAACGAAGTGGTTTTCAAGTAGGAAACATGTGTTCAGGCAAGGATATTCATGCGAATCTCAGTTGGTGTGATATAGGAAAGATATTTCAGATGAAATGGACAAGGGAGGCCAAATTGATAGTGTAGCACTAGATCTTTCGAAGGCATTTGACAGAGTAAGCCATAAAATGGTTGTAAATAAGGTAAAAACTATTGGAGTGGATGAGAAAGTGATTTGCTGGGTAGAAGAATTTTTAAAAGGTAGAAAACAGAAAGTTAGGGTAGGAAATATAGTATCAAAAGAAGTGGAAGAATAAATGGGAGTGCCACAGGGTAGCGTTTTCTGACCATTGCTATTCATTATTCTAATGAATAATTGTGTTGATTGTTTACTATCTGAAATTTGATTGTTTGCAGATGATATAATGCTATATAAATGAATGAAAACGATTGAGGATTGTAAACAGTTGCAGGGTGATCTGGACAGGATATCTAGTTGGGTTGGTAAACATGGAATGAAGATAAATGTAAAGAAGTGTCAGCTTATTAGATACACAAATAAAAAAACAAAAGGTTAATTATGAATGTAAGTTGGGGAAAGAATTACTTGCTGAAGACTTGAAATGTAAATATCTTGGCATTACATTTGATAACAAGCTTAACTGGGCAGGAGACATTGGACAGGTGGTAGGAAAAGGTTTCAAAATTCTGCATTTGTTGGAGAGAGTGATGAGGGGATGTACAAGAGAAGTAAAGGAATTGTGTTACAAAACGTTGGTCAGACTATTGCTCGAATATGGTAGTGTAGTATGGGACCCACATTCTGAGTATCAAATACAGGAGTTGGAAAGTGTGCAAAAAAGGGCTGCTAGATTTGTTTCTGGAAATTATCGCATAATGCAATCAGTAACATATACGATTAAAGGGCTGGAACGGGATTCATTTCACGACACGAGGAGGATGAAGAGGGTCATGGGAGTGTATAAGGTATATACTGGTGATTAGGCATGGAAAGATATTGGCATAGGTATGAAAAGTAGTGTATGGAAGGGAAAAGATGACCATGACCACAAGCTGCCACTCGATTTCAGGCACAAGGTTGTGGGAAGATTTTCTTTTTTAGGTAAGGGTGTCAGGGATTGGAATGAATTACCAAGAGAAATGATGAATGATTTACGGAAAACATTGAAATAATTTAAAGATAAAATTTGTAGAGGGCAAATGTAGGTGGCTGCAGGATAGGGGGAAGATGGATGTGTAGGGAAATTGCCACTGGAGCCTCCATTGCAATTAAATTAAATTAAAGTTTTAGTGAATCTTACATTATTGACAGTAGTTATAGTAACGAGTGAGTAGTTAAAAAAACTGTGTAAAACTACTTGTAAATTATTTCTGAGTTAGTTTTATGTGCAAAGCAAGATTTAAGAAATGCGTTCGCGTGATCATGATGCGGGTAGAAAATTTGAGTCGTGTAGTTCAAAAAGGAAACAAACTATCAAAAGAAATCCATGCGCATATCTCTCAAAGCATTTACATACGTTAGTTTATCATCATTATTAATTTGTCGCCGTTAAATTTTGTTAACTTTTATAAATCTTGTAATAGAATATTTTAAAATTCAATTTTTTAACTTTTGCATTTATCATCAATTTTAAGAAATACCGACTTTCGGTTCACATACTTCGCACAAAGGACAATGGCGTCGCGAAAATCTGCCACCCGGAGCATCTCAATGGTTAAGGCAGCCACTGCTTATGTCATTGTGAAGTCAAATGTCATCTGGGAGTGTGACAATGAGATAGCTAAAGTTTCAACAATGAAAAGGCTGAAAAATCATGGAAGTGGCCTGAACCTTCAGACAATCTTGATTAGAAGTGGCAAAGTGGGAGAACAAGACTGTAAGCATCTGTGAGCCAAAACTCTCGTCCAAAACACAGACCACTTTACAGAATTCAAGAATCAGATGGCCTCAGTAATTGGATGAAGAGATATTTTTACTGACTTTTTAAATCTTAATTATTAATTATTGTTTGATTTGAAACCATGATCAATTTATAAAATGTACTGCAAAAATTGTAAAAGCTTGTATTTCGATAACTAAGTCTATTTGTTTGAATCGTAATTTTGTGACAAAATAATTTTTGTCGGTTTTATGCATTGTTTGTGGACCACTTTCATCATGGACCTTGCATCAGCTATGTTTTTTAATAGAAAAAAAACGCTTTCCTTAATGTGGAGCAAAGTATGCTGCACACCTTGATGACTTTAGTCCAAGTTTTTTAAAAGCAAATTGTAAAAATAAACTCCAGTGTAGAAATTCTACTCTTTAAAAGTCTACTGAAATCATTTGCAAAAAATCTGTACCTATTCACTAAAATTAACAGCCTGAAAAAAAGTTTTTTGTTGTTGAAAATTCGCACAAATTTGGTGCAAAGTAATCCCTATTTACGATAACTCTAGGGCTTGATACAAATAGCTTGTTAAGAGTTGCAATGTGAGGGGAAAAAAAAAGGGATATTAAACATGGATGGGGTCTGTGTTTGCTGTTTACACAAGTTGGTATGTCACACTAGCTATAGTAGTAATGGCACTGTTGGGTTTTGTTTGTTAACCATGATACCTGCATAGAGGTAAGTTATCTTACTTGAGTCTGGGATTCAGACCTGTAAACAGAGGCAGTAACTAAACTATGAGGCTACTTTGATGTGCCATCATTTAGTGAGCTTTTGAAGGTGCTCTCTGCTCCTGAAACCCTTATCTATAACTGCTGGGAAAGAAGAATAACTTGGTAATTAGAGCTACAAATGTTACGATCACTACGTCATTCTGTTTAAGAGAAGCAACATGTCTACAGAAGAAGCTTTATCAGTGGTCAAGGAAATATTAAGTTAATATTCCGGTAGTTTCAACACACGTGTTTGAAAATCTGGTTATAATTTTATCACATTAAGAAATATTTTAAAAATTTATTAAATATAAATTTTGTAATATGTGTGGGGATGCTAAATGGAGTAAATGACTATTAAACTATGAAAAAAAAAATGGGGGGCAATTTATACCCTTTCTGTAGCAGCCTACATGTTTGAAAATAAGATTGTTGATGAAATATAAACAATTGAATTATAAATTTTAATTGCAGGTAAAATGGTGGGATACGCGCAAAATGGCTGAGCCAACAGAAACATTAATTCTTGATCCTGTAAAAGGTGAAGAACAGTGTCTTAGCAGAGCACTAGGTGCCTCATGTTTGGAATATGAGAGTACTATTCCAACACGTTTCATGGTGGGAACAGAGAATGGAGTTGTTCTTAGTTGTAATCGCAAAGGGAAAACACCTGCAGAAAAGATAGTATCCAAGTATGTTGCTCATCTTGGACCTGTATATGCTCTTCAAAGAAATCCCGCTTTTGTAAAAAATTTTATGACAGTGGGAGACTGGACTACCAGGATATGGTCAGAGGATTGTAAAGAGTCTGCAATTGTTTGGACAAGGTAATAAACCCCTCAATATTTACAACACAATTACTTTAAAAAATCGAGGAATTTGTAGCATTAATGGTTTGTTAAGGTTACAAGTCATCATACTCAAAGAAGGAAGTACTGCAGTATGCAAAAAACTCAACATTATTTTAAATATATATTAACACAAAAATCATTTTTCAGTTTCCACCGTGCACTGTTAACAGACGGTGCATGGAGCCCAACTCGATATTCAGTATTCTATACAACGAGAATGGACGGTTCGTTAGATATCTGGGATATTTTACAACACCAAAAAGAACCATGTCTCAGTGTAAAGGTATGTGATATGCTTACAGTGTTATAATAATGCTGGTGACCATTCATCCAGAAACTGCAGCTATAGACAGTAGACACCCATGCTAGGCTTACCATATGTATCACTTAATACCTCACATGATTAAATCTCACAAGATACAGTGTGTTTTCATTTTTCCTCCACTCTCAATGCCCTTCGTTCATGTCAATATTTTTCAGCCATGGTAAGTGTTTAGTTCATAATTCCTATCCCTACTCTACTGTATACAGCTTTTTGACATATTTTTCTTAAATATTTTTATTATAATTAATAATTTAATCCATATTCCAGATATTATTTCCATTTAAATTATTACTGTCATTGCCATAATTGAATGTTTATGCTAGTTAAAATTTCAAATGCCCATGGATAAATTGTGAGAGAACACAATTTTTTTTTTTTTTTTTTTTTTTTTTTTTTTTTTTACGCCTCGTTGACGTTGAGGTCATTAGAGGCCTATCCACTTTCCTTATGCAAATTATATGTACAAAAATTCAAATGATTACTGTCAGTATCACCTAAATCCTCAATTTATTTTTTTCTGTTTTAGTATGTCTGAAAGTATTTTTATTGATATTTTAAAGTAATATAATTTATGAATTATAAAAAATTAAGTTAATTGTTATGGAGCGCATGCACTGGTGGAATTTCTGTACATACCCATTTTTCCCCTTCTCTGTACCTGTCTACTTTTTCCCTCTATGAATTTCAGCTTTAAATTTTTGGTAAATTATTCATCATTCCTCTAAGTAATTTATTCCAATCTGTGACTCCCTTGACTACAAAAGAGAATTTTCCAGCACCCTTATTCCAGAAATCAAGTGCCATCATGTGGTCATGGTCATCTTCTCCCATTCATATTCTAGTCTTAATTCTTCCACCAATGTCTTTCAACGCCTTATACACTCTCATGACTATTTTCTCCCTCCTCTTGTTTTCCAATTGATCCCATTCCAGCTCCTTTGGCATATCAGGTAGTGATTGTATTCTGCAGTAATTTCCAGAGAGAAATCTCCACCAACTCATGTACTTGATCCACAAAATCCGAATCTCATACTACACCACCATATTCAAGCAATGGTTCTCTTATTTATCTAGTACATCTTCTCATAACTCTCTCCTACAAGTGAAGGATTTTGAAAAAATTTCCTACTTTTTTGATGTCATTATTGTCTCAACTGGTTTGATGCAATTTGCATAAATTTCTGTCTTCTATATCTCAACATACCCATTATTACCGATGAACTCAATTATTTGTTTCATATATTCTAATCACTGTCTTCCTCTACAGCTCTTTCTTTGTACAGTTCCATCCTCTAAGAAATTAACCAATCCCACATATTCCAAAATATGACCCACCACTCTTCTTTCTGTTAGACTCTTCCACAAACTTCTTTATCCAACCACCATTTCCAAAACACACTCATTTTGTACTTCATCTGTCCACTTAATTTTCAGCAACCCTGTATAGCACCCCCGTCCTTTTTATATATATTCATAATCTACTGCTAGGACAGTTACACACAGGGTGTTTTCGGCCGCAGAGGAAAATTTGTCGTCGCCGTCGTTCCAGTAGTGGTGCAAGAGATCAAATGCGAGCTTAATACACACTGGGTGGTAGGGAAAACCCACGGCAGAGCTGCCATCGATGGCAGGCATGCAGCCGCGAGCTGCCACTACATTCGATGATAGTTTAACTGCCACAGTCCAGACAGTGGCCCATATGACCAGATAGGCGCTAATACACTTGGCGGATTTTTAAGCGTTTGTGCGTTTTCAGTCTGTTTAAAGGTAACATTTTTTAAATTTAAAAATCGTAATATGAGTTAAGTGGTGATAGATAATGATGATCTCATTTCGTTAGTAGAAGTGAGACCAGTTTTAAGAGATAAAATATTAGATTCTTTTTAAGATCAGGATGCTACCAGCAAATCGTGGAAAGAAGTCTGCCTTGAAATTAGAAATGATTTTGGTGAAATTGAAAATGGGGAAAAATGCCTTTGGATAGTAAACTTTTGATCATGTATTGACATAAATTTTTACAGCTTCAACAAGAACTTGAAAAATTTTCAGTCACATTTTATAGAAAGATTTTGATGTTTAATACTATATAACTGTGTCCTTATATCTTAGACATTTACCAAGGAACACTTTCAACATTAGACCAAAATTCTGTCGCTCAACATTTTGAGACTTTTTTAATTTTAAACACAGCGAATACAGTGAAACAAGCTGTTCAGTAAATTCAGCATCATCTTCGCCCTTTTCTTTCGAATAGTTATTAAAACACTCAATATATTACAATCTAACCACAAAAGTTTAACTAGTCGATTGTGCTTGTAAGTATAAAAGCAATATAGAGTAAACTCAACAGTGATGAGTCGATTACACAGTGAAGTATATGTATTAGTTACAAACAAATGTAAGTCTTATCCATCATATGGCATAGAGTATTTTTCAAACTTTTCTTGTACACCTCAAGGAGTTTTCACACTAATTAACATAAAATAAATATAGTGGATTAGAATTGTACAAAATTAAATGTTTATCTATAGTAGGCCCATGAGAAATCTGCTTACTTTAAGTGATTGCCAGCATTTCCACACGTTAAATACAATTCATCAACTGGGTATTTCTCCTTTGAATGCCATACTTTAGTTTCACAAGCAATTGTCGAAATAAACATCCCAAAATAATTGACAAACTTGGTGTCATCGTTCCTCAAATGTTCTGTTCTATTTTTTTTTTTTTAATTGACCTTCTGTAACAGAGACCATAAAGCCATCTTATGTTTTATACATTGGCACACATTAAGTACAACATAAATAGTTTGTAAAATAAATTTGACAAAAGTACCAACAACTAGGTGTAGATATATTTAATATACAATTAAAATTCCTAAGAACAATCTTCAGATATGCAACAGATTCAGACATTTAAAATTCAATAGCTCCATTTTTTTAAAAAATACGCTATTATACATCTGTATATCCCTTTAACATCGCTGGCTAGAAGTAAGATTAAATTTGTGTGTAGGGGGATTCCCATTCTGGCTAGTTCACTATTTTTTTCCTGACGAGGTTTAAATTTTTTGCATGAGAACATTATATGATTTAAGTCTTCAATAGGCTGGTCTTGACAATCACAAAGAAGAAATTCAAGAGTCCCTATCCCGTGCAAGCGGCATGGGAAATTCCCGTGATGGAACCGAGCTCTGGAAATAGTGGTAACAAGGCGTCTGCTGTTCCACTTGTAAAACCATGGTTTTGTTGGTGTTTTTTATTGGACATTTCCGTAATGTGAGCCTTTAATCATTTTTGATGTAATCCACTCTTCTTGCCAAGTGATCATTGCTCTTTTTTTCTTCCTTGATGCTTGGAATCATGTCTGTGACCAAAAGTTTCGTGTTCTCTTTATGGCCCACGGTGTATAGCTTGTTTAGCCAACATGTCCACCTGCTCATTGTGCTTTATTCCACTGTGGAATGGAATCCATAGCAGATGTCGCAATACCTAGCTCCCTATCTTTGGCTTTTTCTAAGGTGACTGATTCGACAAAAAAAATATATACATATATATTTTAAAACCTAACTACGAAGTAATAAACACCAAACTAATTAAATTAACTTCTAATTTTGTGAAATTAGAAAATAAACTCTAGTCATCAATAGCAAGGTACCGATGTGCGACCACGACATATTTTGCGAGCTCTTCATAGCAGCGGAAGTTTTACCGCTGAAATAGTAGTGGCAGTTCTACCGCTGAATGTGTAAACACCTCAAATTCTGTAGGCGGCGACGGTTAAGTTTTCGCTACGGGAAAAATCATACAGTGTGTAACCGGCTATATGGATAACATTTCTGCTACATTTCATCGAGTTTGTCTTGCTTCGGTTTAAATTTAGTGCAAAATCTTCCTTCAGTATTTGTTCATGCCATTTAGTAACTTCTCAATATCCCCAGCCTATTCATCTAACCGGACAATGTCATCAGCAAAATGTAGCATACTGATTTTTTTTCCTTGAACGCTTATGCGATTTCTCTCACTTCCTCTACATACAAGCTGAATATTAATGGGGATAGACTACAACCTTGTCTCACACCTTTTTAAACTGATTCATGTCTCTCATGATTCTCTACTTTTATTATAGCCACTTGATTCTTATATAGATTATAAAGTATTCTTCTATCTAGGTGCTTTAAACCTTACTTTCTTTAAAATTTTTAACATCATCTTCCACCTGACATGTGACAAAAACTCTTTCTAAATCAGCAAACACCATAAAAGTATCTTTGTTTCTCTGCCAGAATCGTCTCTTGTACCGCTATTTTTCTTAAAAACAAAGTGATCTTCACCGGCTCTCTCTTCTACTACCCTTTCCATTCTTGTATTATTCTAGTCAGAATTTTGAAGCATGTTCTGGCGAGACAGTATTATGTCATGTTAATGTGAAGAAGGTTTAATAGAAGTGGATAGGCAGTTGTATTTTTAATGTGTGTGTGTATTTAACATAAAATATTCTGTAATAAGAGAGTCAGAAGAATTATTTAGGCATTCTTAATCGATTGTAAAGGCTCAGCTCTTCATGAAGCATTGTCAAGTGTGAAAGCGCACAGTGTAGAAGCGAGAGAGCGATTGTTGAAAGTAGTCCGAGGTAATCTAGCTTGGAGGATGGAAGCAGGGTGCTTGTGCGGATGCAAGTACTAAGTGACCGTGTGTGTTGCCTCAAGTTGATTTTATTTCTATACTGGCGATAGAAATATTGTATAATGGGCTCTTTAAGTACAGCAGACAAGTGTTTCTAAACTAACTGAGTTTTCTGGTAGTTAATTGGTCAGCGGAGAGTGCACTGTGTTATTGAACAAACGGACATGTGGTGAGAATCTGCAATTGTAGGGGAAGATGTTTTGATCTGCCTTATCTAAGGTCAATAAACTATATTACTTGCTGGTAGTGATAGGGGATCATTTATGTGGTTTTCAGATAAATGAAGCTTGAACAGTATAGTGATAAGAAGAACCTGCAACCAAAACAATCAACATATTACCACATATGAAAATGTGCGGCTTATCACAAGCTCAGCCACCGCTAGCTTATGGTAACCTGGTGACTTAACATTATCGCAACATGGCGACTGTTTTCTATCGATTTTTTTGCCATTATTTTGAATGACACTTTGGTGGATAGTTAATAAAGGCTTGATGAAACAATGAACACTTGATGTACCATGATACACCATGGAAATTTTATTTGTAATTAATGGCAATTTAGTATTATTTGTGTATTAAACCTTGTAAGCAGAAACTTAGGATACATATTTGAAGTTGTAATCGATGGCCTGTCACCACCAAGCTTTGCAGTTTATAGTCAAGGTAATATTTTGGGTGTGCATGCAATTTCTTTCTACACTGAAAGGATTGGGTATTGTATGAATATTAATTTACAAAGTCTCTTTAAATTTGGTGGATTTATATTTGCTACTGTGCACTGTGTAATTTCAAGTAGTAAATATAAACCCAGGGGGGGGTTGTGGTGAGACAGTATTATATCAGGTTAATGTGCAGAAGGTTTAATAGAAGAGGATACACAGTTTCAGATTTAATGTGGTTGTGTAGTAATGAGACCTAACATTATCACAACAATGTGATGTTAAGACTTACAGTGTGATAATTCTCACACTTGTCAGTTTGTGCTTTCTTTAGAAGTGTTGAGATGATTCTTTTATTAAAATCATTTGGAATCTCTCCTGTTTTATAACTTTTAGATATCAGTTCAAATAATCTTTATGTTCTTTCCTTCTTCTCCTTGGGTTTTCAGAAGTTCTGCAGGAATCTGATAAATTCCAACTGCCTTATTTGATTTCTAATCATTCAAAGCTTAGTCAAATTCTGTCCATAAAACAGTATTTCCTAAGTCATCAATGTCAACGCCACCCTATTTTTCCAGCCCCATCATACAGTTTCTCTGTGTATTCCTTTCAATCTATCTTCTTAGCTTAAAAGAGGTTTCCCATCAGCAACTTTAATGTATACACATCTTTTACTCATTTCTCCAAAATGCTGTTAGATTTTCCAATATGCCAATCTACTTTACCTATGACCATTTCCTTTTCTACTTCTTCACACAATTCTTTCAACCTTTTTTTTTTTTTTTTTTTTTTTTTTTTTTGCATTTTCTGTTTATTTGATTTTTGAACTCTGGCAGCTAAAGCGTAGTGTTTATTTACCTACTTTGATTATTTCTCTCTTCAACACATTACATTTTCTTCATTTAAACTCCTTTCAGAGTTATTACTTTAGACCCACATCTACCATCACTGCAAATTTTTCCTCTCGAGTTAGATTGTTTCAATTTGTTCATTTCCAGTCTGTTTGGCTTGTAATCCTTCTATATTCTTTTGAATTTCAGTTCCTGAGTATGCTTTACAGTCTAGTACTTGATTCCTGAAACTCTATTTGACCATGACTAGCAGATATTTACCTGTATCCCCTGCATATTTCCAGGTATATATGATTCGTGCATGGTTCTAAATAGTGCGTTTGCCACGATGAGTTTATATTTTTCATAAAATTCTAACAACCTGCTTCCTCGCTTGTTTCTTTCTCCTAGACCAAAACTTCCTACACTATTTCCGTTTTCCATGTCCCACTACCGCATTCCAATTACCCACGATAATTAGATTTTCCTACTCTTTTAAATATGGGATTAATTCTTAAAGGGTCTAGCAGAATAAGACAGTGAAAAGTGCCCCTGGCCCATCCCATTCATGGAGCATACCAGTTCATAGATCTTGGTTAGCATAGTCTTCGGACCGATTTTTATTTCAATGCTGCTATGGGGGTGAATGTGTCATTGGGGCCTAAATGCATAACCTGTGAAATCAATGCGGGAAAATTCTGAAAAAATCAGGGACGTGCACATTGCTACAGGAATTATCTAATATTTTTGTGGAATTTTTTTGGCGCATTTTACAATGTTTTATCACAATTTGTTTATATCGAGTTCCTAGTAAACAAAGTCATTTCCTTGAGTGACAACGTTTAGAATTTTACTGTAGAATCATCTATGGGTACTGATCTACGGTTCAGATTTCAGACCTGTCCGAGTGGTGCAACATAGCGAGAAAAGATAAACACTGAATTTGATGCCATCGGGTTGCCTATCTTGTAGGCGCTCAAGACGTTTGTAACCTTTACCATAAATTAAATTCCACAATTTGGTATTCTTTTTTGAGTATTAATCTTTTAGTGTTTGCTGTGCATTCTAACATATTAAATTTTGGAAAACTGAAGCATTAACTTTTTTTAGGATTATATTTGAGGTTATAACAAAAGTATTTTATATGTAGTGTGAAATATGTAATTTAGTTAACAAGAGAAAGAGAGAGAGAGAGAAAGAAAGAATCAAAACCTTTTTAAATGCAAATATGGAAAGAATAAAACAAAAATTTGCTAACAAGTTTTAATATTGACACTAAGCATAAGGATTTTTGCCATAAATTAAATATCACAACTTCATTGCATTTATGAAAGAGTAGTATTTTAAGCTACATATTTAGTTATTTTTAATGTACATTCTGACGGAAGAACAAAAGATCATGAGAGAAAAAAAAAGGCCACAAACTTCAATCCTGAAAAGCAACAGAAAAAAAATCTATCTTCGCAGCATACATCAGAAAAAGATTAAAAATTCTATGGACACGTTCAAAGAATCAAAACAAGAAGACTTACACACAAGAACCAGACGTGCTGAAAGCTGAAGAGTATACTGTGGATCCAACAAGTTAAAAAGGGACCTAGAGAGGGCGCAAGTAGACACTTTTGGTCTTAGACAGAAATTTATTCCGTAAAAATTTCAACAGATGGGTAGTGCACCCAGAGAACGATGTTCTAACAAGACCAGGAACCCAGTGGACCGAGGAAAGAAGGATATCTCATGGAGAGAAAATGAGAGCTACTTGGAAGATCAGAAAGGCGAATCATAAAAGCAATGCATGATACAATTAAGTCTATATGCACATAATAATAATGTACCATCTTTTAGAAAACTGAAGGGAAAAAAACCTTAAGTTACGTCAGAAAACAGCATTAACATACTCCAAAGAAGGGTGGAGTGTTTATATGTGCTGTACTGGCGCGTGTCCCATAAAGGAGAGTTCTATCGTTCAGTATGATCTGTGGCTTCTCTATAGGTACCTTGGTATGAACCAATTATTACTTCTTCCTTTTTTTCCCCACTCAAGTAGAGTCATAAGATATACCACAGATTTTAAACTACACCATAAGCCTGAAAAATGTGAAAACCCATCCAAAGTGCTGTGATAGTTTTTACCATGAGGCTCCGCAAACCTATGGACAGACAGAAACAGCTTGTTTACAGGTTTATAGTAGTGTAGATAGATATAATATGGTAAAACTCCAGAGAAATTAGTAATACATAGTATGCTTGAACTTATGAAGCAACTATATCATTACCAGCTAGTTCACTCAACAATTTCTTACTGTCTTTCATTCCAAACAACTTACAAGCTTTGCCATTACAGTATTAGCAAAAAAAAACAGTATGTTTCTTTTTATTAGTATGGAATACAAAAACAGCTTTAAGTATGAAGAATTTGAAATAACAATAATAGAATGACGTACACTGTCCTCCACCAATTACAAGGGACAGACAAATAATTGTCAGCATATTCGGTCACTCCCCATATGTGTGCACTCGCTGCCTGAAGTTCTTTGTTTTTATATTTGTTTATTTGTATTCAGCTTTGCTGTAATTATTGTATGAATCCGGAAACTGATATGCCAGGAAAGACTCAATTCTCACATCATGGTTTACATACCATTCATGCCTTCATATGGATATAATTAACCATTTTAAATATTATCTTACCAACAGCTTTTGTTATTGAAGATTGAAGGGTTTCAAGGCATTGTATATATATATCATGCATTTCCAACCTCTTCAAAATATTATTATTTACTTAAATGTGTGCAATATTTCCAATCAGCCATTTTCATTCTACGTAGTACACCATTAAATTTTCTAAGGACACAAGCTTGAAAAGCATTTTTTCCCTCACCAGTGTATGCATCCAACTTAAGGGTTAACCTTTTGATACTATACTCTTTTGAATATTACTTGCTAGGTAGATTATTTTACATAAAAAAATTAAAAGTTGTTATATTTTACTTCCCAAAAGTGATTTTATAGTAAGTATAAAGTTAAGGCAAAAGTTGTTAATTTTTTTATTACCATCATTTACTTTATTGATGGCAAATGTAAAAAATCTCTCCTTACTCAAATAAATCTGTGAAAACTAACAGGTATGTGATGATCCACTGCGGTGCCTGTGTGTCAATGATACAGGGCAACTGATAGCAGTGGGCAGTGATATAGGAACAGTCTACTTAGTAGAAATATCTGAAAATCTAGCAGAACTGCAAAAGAATGATAAACCGCTGCTCACAGCAGTAAGTTAATAACTATAATTGATTTTTGATGCACAATAAGATATGAGACATGTTTGAAACTCACTTCATTAAACGTATTTCACAGATGTTGGAACGTGAGAGTCGACGAGAGAAAATTCTGGAAGCACGAATTCGTGAGATCAGACTGAAACAAAAAGCAAAAGCAGGTTCAGCTCGCGAGGCAGCAATGAAAGACAACAAAGCTGCCCAAGTTGTACACAGGTCTTCAAGTGCTACTATACTTTCACAAGCAGAGGCAGAATTCTATGCTACAGTTGAAAAAGTAAGATAAGTAATTGTTTCATTTCCAGTCCTAATATTTACTAATTCGTGTCAACCATACTTCTTAATTTCAAGGAATACCATGATAGTATTGTTGCTTTAATCTATTTTCCACTGATGATTTAAGAATAAATTATATTGCCCATTCTTTTATTATTATTATTATTGTCGCATTTCTAACTTATAAAGTACTATTTAAGTATAACAAGTACAAAATAAAACAAACTTATTAAGACTGAAGTCGTTAACAAATTAAAAAATTTAAAAACTGTGGTTTAATGTGAGAAAGAATCAAAAAAATACTTTTCTAATTATAAATGTATTTGACGTTTAAAAAATATTTGGATAGAATGAGTCATCAGTAATAAATAAATAAAAACTCCTTTGTCAATATCAATCATAGCAAAAATAAAAATAGTGATTTAGCTCAATAATAAAAGGTGAGGGGTTTACGGCTTGCATCAATAGCTAGCTAATACCGAAATGAAAATTTGATGGAACTAAACACAATGCCTTAAGGCAATATGAACTAAATATGATACAGAAAGTGAACCTATCATTTATAACAGCTGAAGGCAGAAAAAGATGGATTTGCCGAGATACAAAGATGAATCTCTTACTTGTTTATTGTTGTAACATGATTTTTTAATGGCAGCCAGTCTCCATCATGAGACTACCTCATTCTACTGTTGATGAAGGGCAATAAATCTCAATTATCAATAAATGTAGGTAAATAAGGAAAATAAACCCACTACTGACTATGGATAAAGGCAGAAGAGACATAAATATGAACACACTGTACAATGTATTGGAACGAACCTCAATTATGATCAGAGGACATACGGTAAGGCAGTGGTTCCCAACCTTTATTGGTACACGACCCAATTTTAAGTAAAAAAAATTTTCGCGACTCACCTAATCTATCTAATATCAGAATGGGAAATGTTGTATGACCTAGATACGCTATAGTCAATCCTATCCTACGAAAAGGCAAATTTTAGTACAAAGGATATACTATCAACAAAAACAAGGATTGATAATACATAAAACAACAAACATATAATAGACCGGGAGGCGGCTGCACAGACCATCACCTCATCAAGTTGACTGCTGAAATTCCATGATTAGAAGTAACTCGATCAGCATATTAAAATGCAACTGGTTTGCCAAGTCACTTTTCGGTGGAAACCAGCTGCAGACCTGATTTTACTGGTTGATTGGTAGCTTAATCATTGTGTTTTACTGCACCCAAATGTATGAAAATATGGAAGACTGGGAGCAGGAAAACAGAATGGTAAACTTACTAGTCAACCACTGAACTGGGTTTTGTAGGTGTTTTCCACCATGATATGACTTGGCACATCCATGTCATTTTAATTTGCAAATCGTTTTTTAACTAATCCTGGAATTGTAGCCGTCAACTCGATGAGGCGATGCTTTTTGCAGACTCCTCCCGCTTTTTTACAAATATAATGAAAAATACGTTTAATTATTATAAAAACACAACTTTACAATCAGTGAGATTTCTGGCACTGGTGTTTGCTGATGAGGGCAACGATTAATTTTAACCTTAAGTCACTTTTTACACATAGTTTATTTCTGTATTAGTTTTTCAAAACCAATAATATATATTTTTGTGGTAAAAACCTCGATTTTTCCGCGACCCACCAAAACACACGCCGCGACCCACCAGTGGGTCGCGACCAGTGTTGCAAATTGAAAAAAAACATTTTGTTTTTTTTCAAAATTTTGAAAAAAAAACATGAAAAAAAACATGGCACCGTTGTTTTTTTTCTAAATTTGGTTTTTTTTCAGAAAAACAATATATTTGATAAATTATAGTTTTATTTACATTTTACATTGTTGTTTTAAATATTACTGAATGATATAAATTATTACATAATGTTTGATAAATGTATCTCTATAGGTTACATAATATTATTCATCATCGGTGTCAGTATTAGTATCACATTCACTGGAATCAGCGCTACCAACACTAGTTTGGTCGGTGTCGGTGTTTTCACTTTCTCCTTCTGTTTCCTCTAGTTCCATCACTTCAGAAACATTTGCATTTCCTTTTCCTGGTTGTTCTTGTATTGTTCTCAGACGATTTTTAGATTTCAATTTTAAATTGTGAGCAATGTACACAATTTTGCTAGCTCTATAATTTGTCAGTCTATTCCTTTTTTTGGAATGAATGTCACTGTAAGTACTAAATGTTCTCTCAACTGCAGCCGATGTAGTTGGAAGGGTTAGAACTCTGATCGCTACTTTAGATAAGGCAGTCGACTTGCAAAGTCCTGCCCACCAAGCAATAGGAGTAAGCTCTTGTGATTTCGGATATCGATTACGCGCAATATTTCATCGTTGGAAGACCGTGGCATTGAGCTTGTCACTGTGGCACCGTTCATAAATACTGCGCCGTTAGTTCTGTATTACGGTCTTTTAAGTTTGAATTTAAATCTATTAACATACAAAATATGAGCTTTATTTCTTTTCAATAGTTGGTTTACGCAAACGGTTGCAAGGAAACGATTCATAATTACTGACAATTTTATGACTCGGTATCAGTATCACTATGCGCTGGCACCGTTCGTAAAAGGAAATTTTCAGTCAATGTCGCCAATACTTTCGTAATTATTGTTTTACTGAACCAGAAAAATATAGTACATTTAAAAATTAAGATAAGTACTTAGTATAAACTCTAAAACAGTCATATTAAACGATAACTGCCTTACAAAATTGAGATTTAGTAGTTGTGAAAAAAAACGTGTTCCAGAAAAAAAACATGTTTTTTTTCAAAGTTTTTTTTCATGTTTTTTTTCAGGCTTAAAAAAAAAAAACCGTTTTTTTACAACACTAGTCGCGACCCATAGGTTGGGAACCGCTGCGCTAAGGGATTCATATCCGAACTCACCAATGAATAAACCAAAGAAGAAGCAAGTGGGAAGAGTGCATATGACAATCATTGGACAAAAAATTGTCAATCAATTAATGGTCGATCGAAGTAAAATAAATAAAAAATAGAAACAAAAAGTTACAACTTTGCTAGAGTTTAAAACATACTGACACTCACTGAGTGAATGGGGAAGTAAAGCAGCAAACCCATAATGGCTGGGGTGGCAGTTGATGGGGAGAGGTAGGGGGTTGGAAAAAATGCTGAATTGATGACCAATAGTTATGGAGAAATACAACATACGAAGCTTGGAAATATCACCAAATAAAGAAAAAGAAAGAATTTAAATGTTAATATGAATATAAAAAAATTAAATTTATAAATTACCTGTATGTGAATAAATAATAATAAGTGCTGGATCTACTGGAAAGATCGTATAAGAGATTGAGGCCAGAAAGATATCTGGTATAAAGGATATGTTGGTAATCTAGTTCCCATTATTGGATTCCAGAGCGGTGGTTTCAATCCTCTTTGTAAAATAGTTGTTCATATTGTTAGAATTGTGGGAACTGGCATGGGTTACCATTGGATGGCGATTCATTCTGTTTGTTAGTGGTGAGGTCTATTTAAGAAGTGATTCATTGGTAGGCGGTGAGTTGGTACATGAGGTGTGTTGTTGTGTGTGTGGCATGTCCAATAATGAGAAAAGTTTCCACTGTTGTTGAATTGGAATAGGTGGTAGTACCCAGAGCTTTACTGCATGTAGCCTCCCCCTCCCCCTTTTCACCCTGTCCTTGTTATACTGCTTGAGTTTTCCATTCACTGAGTGGGTGGCTGTGTGATCACATTTGATTTCGTCTCCTCTATTTGCTTGAATAAGGTTCAACGCCAAAATATTGTGTTACATGTGTTTGTATATATATATTTTAAAAAGATGAAAGAACTAGGAAGATTAAATAACCATATCTTACAACAACTGGTGCACAATCCAAAATCTAGTTTGTGTAATAAAATGGATATTTTTACTGAACAACTCAATTTATGAAGAGAAAAGAATCATTACTTACCACAGATAACTGTAAAAATACATAAAGGCATGAAACAACAGAAAAGAATGGATCCTTTATAAATAGAAGGAATGAGATGCACCGAGCAGTTAGTTTCTCTCTCAATTCCAGCCACTGCACACGTTTACGTCAAAGAATTCCACTCTACCATATTTATCTATGATTTACCTGTGCTATCATTCTTTTACCTGTCATATGATGTGATTCATTTATTAGATTATCATTAGGGTAACCAAAACGGAAAAAAACATAACTTCATAATTTCATCAAGTCTCTCTGTCCATTTTTAATAGCTTTGTAATCCACTCTCTTTAACACAAAATTTCAAAGGAAGATGTATTTTACTGATCACAAAAGAGGTCTGTAGACAAACACACAAATTATAATTATTTTTTTTAAATAAATTACTTGTCCCTTCTCCCTCGTTCCTAACAAACTCATAAAGTGTTGTGACTAACATGTAATAAATGTTCTTTTAGGACACTTCTACTTTGTGGTATTTTTATGAAATATTAGCCCTAAAAATCTTTAACAATGTGTTAGGCTCCTCAAATTTTCCAACTATAAGACTGAAAAAAACAAACAGGTGGATTCAATACAGACTTTCAATTGTTTTGGATCAGACATGCTAACAAGTTTAAGATTCACACATTATTCTATTACCATTAAACAACAGATCTGTGGGAAAGTGCTAAAAAAGGTATTGTTTTTGGCCCTACCTATACATATAACAGATGCATGAAAACTGTTTTGTTTTTGAACATCACAATGCATATGATATTATTTAATAATGAATAACATCGAAAATGGTAAAGTGGTTGCAAAAACTCTGGTATATGTTCCATGGTAAATAATTTTTTAAATAAAAGGTATTCAAAATTGTCATTTTGGAACATTTAACTTTCTAGTTCATGACATATGAGTTTCTGAAGTCGTTCACACTGTGCATTTCTGCTCTAGTCTATTAAATATTACAAAACTGTAAATTTAAAAAAAAAAAATGATTTTGGGTATTATTAGTAAACTATGAAGAAGGATTCAACTGTTTTTAATGCAATTTTGTTACTTAGTTAGTTAATTGTTTAATGCTGTACAGATTTCACCTCATCATCAAGGCATCTTCAATGATGATTTATTTACATTGATGTTCCATGAAATTAAATAAATAAAAAAATAGTTGTGTAGGTGTTATTTTCTAACAAACAATTCACTGCCCTTTTTTTTTTTAAATGTGATTTACACAAAAAATGATGGTCGAATTTTGATGGAGTACAGACTATGGCCCCAAAAGTAAAACATTTCATTTTGAGGTGATGTCGAAGCACTGAGAAATCTTTACATATAAAATCCTAGGTGTGCGTAAACTGCATCATCATGGAGAAACCACTGGGCCAGTTTAGGCCATATTCACAAGAAGTGTTATTGAGGTAGTGCGAACGGTTTATATATATACAGTATATTCATTGCGATAGGTGACACCAAAGTATAATTCGTATATTTACAACTAGCTGGTACCCACGACTTCGTTCGTGATTGTAAAGAATTCATATTGACAGCTATAGACATCTAACCTCCCTAGTGCACGATGGGAGACTCGATACTATTACCACACACAAGTACCAGCCTTCTGCGCTATGTAGTTCCGGCAGCAAGGTAAAATTTACGGATACACACAAGTCTTTGGATGAAACACGAAAATATTCATGGTCTACCAATTTCAAACACCATATCTCACACACTCCCACACTTACCGAATTTCGGCCAACGTTGTGATCGATGGGAGACTCTGTGTTACTACCACACACAAACGCCAGTGATCTGCGATTGATAGTTTTCACTTAAAAGTGATACACCGTGACACAAGCGTCTTTGGCAGAAATATGAAATTGCCGCAGGTCGACCATTTTCATCCCCCATATTTTCCACACCCCCATAGCTACAGACATCTAACAACCTTAGTGCACGACAACAGACACGATTCTACTACCACACATAAACACCAATGCTCTATGCTATGTAGTCGTGGTAGAAAAGTGAAATCTGCGGAGACACATGCCTTTCGTCAAAATACGAAAATATCCTTGGTCGGCCACTTACAACCACCATATCTACCACAGTACCACAGTTTCTTAAATTCGGCCGTTGTTGTGATCGAAAGGTGACTCTGTGCTACTACTACACTCAAACGCCAGTTATCTGTGATCTATAGTTTTCGCTGAAAAGTGATACACCATGACACTTTTGCCTTTGGCAGAAGTATGAAATTGCCACAGGTCGGCGACTTTCAACCCCCATTTCCCCCACACCCCCATAGCTACCGACATCTAACAACCATAGTGCACTACATGAGATACGATTCTACTACCAAACACAAACACCAATGCTCTATGCTATGTAGTTGTGGCAGAAAAGTGACAAATGCGGAGACAGTCGAAATAAGAAAATATCCTTGGTCGGCCAATTACAACCACCATATCTACCACAGTACCACAGTTTCTGAAATTCGGCCGCTGTTGTGATCGAAAGGTGACTCTGTGTTACTACTAAACACAAACGCCAGTTATCTGTGATCTATAGTTTTCGCTGAAAAGTGATACACCATGACACTTTTGTCTTTGGCAGAAGTATGAAACTGCCACAGGTCGACCACTTTCAACCCTCATTTCTCCCACCCCCCCATAGCTACCGACATCTAACAACCATAGTGCACTACATGAGATACGATTCTACTACCAAACACAAACACCAATGCTCTATGCTATGTAGTTGTGGCAGAAAAGTGACATATGCGGAGACAGTCAATATACGAAAATATCCCTGGTCGGCTACTAACAACCACCATATCTACCACGGTACAACAGTTTCTGAAATTCGGCCGCTGTTGTGATCGAAAGGTGACTCTGTGCTACTACTACACACAAACGCCAGTTATCTGTGATCTATAGTTTTCGCTAAAAAGTGATACACCATGACACTTTTGCCTTTGGCAGAAGTATGAAACTGCCACAGGACGACCACTTTCAACCCCCATTTCCCCCACACCCCCATAGCTACCGACATCTAACAACCATAGTGCACTACATGAGATACGATTCTACTACCAAACACAAACACCAATGCTCTATGCTATGTAGTTGTGGCAGAAAAGTGACAAATGCGGAGACAGTCGAAATACGAACGTATCCTTGGTCGGCCAATTACAATCACCATATCTACCACAGTACCACAGTTTCTGAAATTCGGCCGCTGTTGTGATCGAAAGGTGACTCTGTGTTACTACTAAACACAAACGCCAGTTATCTGTGATCTATAGTTTTCGCTGAAAAGTGATACACCATGACACTTTTGTCTTTGGCAGAAGTATGAAACTGCCACAGGTCGACCACTTTCAACCCTCATTTCTCCCACACCCCCATAGCTACCGACATCTAACAACCATAGTGCACTACATGAGATACGATTCTACTACCAAACACAAACACCAATGCTCTATGCTATGTAGTTGTGGCAGAAAAGTGACATATGCGGAGACAGTCGAAATACGAAAATATCCTTGGTCGGCCACTAACAACCACCATATCTACCACAGTACAACAGTTTCTGAAATTCGGCCGCTGTTATGATCGAAAGGTGACTCTGTGCTACTACTACACACAAACGCCAGTTATCTGTGATCTATAGTTTTCGCTAAAAAGTGATACACCATGACACTTTTGCCTTTGGCAGAAGTATGAAATTGCCACAGGTCGACGACTTTCAACCCCCATTTCCCCCACACCCCCATAGCTACCGACATCTAACAACCATAGTGCACTACATGAGATACGATTCTACTACCAAACACAAACACCAATGCTCTATGCTATGTAGTTGTGGCAGAAAAGTGACAAATGCGGAGACAGTCAAAATACGAAAGTATCCTTGGTCGGCCAATTACAATCACCATATCTACCACAGTACCACAGTTTCTGAAATTCGGCCGCTGTTGTGATCGAAAGGTGACTCTGTGTTACTACTAAACACAAACGCCAGTTATCTGTGATCTATAGTTTTCGCTGAAAAGTGATACACCATGACACCTTTGTCTTTGGCAGAAGTATGAAACTGCCACAGGTCGACCACTTTCAACCCTCATTTCTCCCACACCCCCATAGCTACAGACATCTAACAACCATAGTGCACTACATGAGATACGATTCTACTATCAAACACAAACACCGATGCTCTATGCTATGTAGTTGTGGCAGAAAAGTGACATATGCGGAGACAGTCGAAATACGAAAATATCCTTGGTCGGCCACTAACAACCACCATATCTACCACAGTACAACAGTTTCTGAAATTCGGCCGCTGTTGTGATCGAAAGATGACTCTGTGCTACTACTACACACAAACGCCAGTTATCTGTGATCTATAGTTTTCGCTGAAAAGTGATACACCATGACACTTTTGTCTTTGGCAGAAGTATGAAATTGCCACAGGTCGACCACTTTCAACCCCCATATCTCCCACATCCCCATAGCTACCGACATCTAACAACCATAGTGCACGACAGGAAAGACGATTCTACTACCACACACAAACACCAAAAGTCTATGTTATGTAGTTGTGGCAGGAAAGAGAAGTATACGAAGATAAGAATTTTTGGTCGAAATATGAAAACTCCCTGCACTGACCAACTTTAATAATTATATCTCCCACTTCCCCACAGCTATCGGCATTCGGCCAACGTTATGCATGACAGGAAACTCCATGCTACTTCCACCCACAAACATCAGTGATCTGTGCTAGGTAGTGGTGGCTGAAAAGTGAAATATAGGAAAAAACACGTCTATTTTTATATACATATAAGATTAGGTTATGTTGATCATGACTAACAAACAAAGACAAGGAACAAAGAAGCTAAGGTAACGTTGTTGAACGTCTTTGGTTCAAATTTATATTGTAAAGTTGAACTAATATCTGGAATTATTTTTTACTTGTGAGAAAATAAGTATTTTTAATAACTACAGGAAGAATATGCACAGATGCAAATCTAAATGAAATATTTTTGAAAGTGGTAGTTATTTGATAACAGTTATGATATGTGGATCAGAGATTGCCCTAGTGCGTAGTTAATGGAACTTGCTGTTTTGACCATAAAGATTTATGGTAGGTTTTTCTATATCATGAATGCTAAATAAAAAGATAATGCTGTTGGTGTTTATTACACAGAGGCTATAATTTATTAAATAAGAATATTAAACACAGTACAAAGTATGTGAGATTTCATATTTGCGGTGATGTTCAGCCATAGTGTGCTTTGCTTTTGATCAGTAGCACCAAAGTCACGTTGTAAGTGTTAATAAAATATACAATTAGTCAAATTCATGCAGCTGGAAAAATTATCTTTCCAGAATTGAATGTACTACCCGAAGCATCATTTATGTTGGGTGTGAGCCAAGAATCGAATATCATTACAATTACACTGCTGTTGTTATTTGATATTGTTGTAAATTATAGCATCAAAAACATATGCAAAATCATTTAATTAGCAGTTTTGATGCATGCTTGGTGTTAGTGGTAGTTAGAATTTCCAATTGTTAGGGTTAGCAAGCAGTGCAAATACCGAATTTAGTTTGAGGGGCTGTAGGTAATAATTTGCAGAAATGGTTTTGGTGTCCTTAGCATTCGGAAGGTAAAAAGAAGGGAATGTTTCATTTTGTTGTGAAGCTGGAAAGCTGAGAAATTAAAGATAAAAGTTTCCAAAAATTACTAAACATGTTTTGTTGAATGCGATTCACGCTTTGTATTGGTCTCTTCGTCCCACTAGCATTATGTCAATTGTGATATAATACGTTTAAGAGGGAGGTGTATATATTAACACACTAAAACTTAACTTAGTCCACAACCCGAAGGTTGGTTGGATCCTCCAGAAGGAGGCATACTAAGCCATTGTGTCAGAGGTAGGACGGCCAGTTCCTTTCCTCTGCGACCTACAGTTTAACTTGGAATCCGAACCACGGAGCATCCTGGCATAGCTCACATGATTAAACACAACCCTCAAAATTCCTGCGCCTGCCGGGATTCGCGCCCGGGGCAGTAGCAGCGAACATTTTGAAAACAAGCGCTTAGGCACTGAGCTACCAGAACGCTCTATTAACACACTACGTGAATAATTTCTGGCAATAACAAAAATGTCTTTGATAGTTTATCTGCGAATAATAGCACAAATCTCAAATTTCATGTGGACAAAGTCGTGGGTAGAGCTAGTTTAATATAAAATTGTCCAGAAATTTGAATCCATTTTTTGTTGATTGTGACTGACGCAAAAACTACTGCCTAGAATTTTATAATGGTCCCATGGCTAAAATGGTATGTTTCATTTTGATGTAACTTAAAAGTGTTCTCTTAGGTTATTTTTCAAAATAAGTTACTTCTTTTCATTGACGTGTATACGAGGTTCTATACCAACTGCATAACATATTTTGCACTTGAAACTCATATTCATTATTGGCACACTCCATGGTTCGGATATCACGTTACTTGTTTAGTTCAGATGGGTTGAACACCCGGTAAGAATGTCCATCATATGCTATAGTTATTTTGTTACAATTATGCCAAAAAGTTATCAGTTCTTCCTGCAGAGGCGTAGAGAAAGGCTGATTTACCAGCACCTTCTACAAAAGCTTATATATGGTACAAGAGAGGGCCTCCTTCTGTTGTGCCTGCAAATCATTATTAATCCCATAACTCATTGAGAGAAGTAATACTATTCGATTTATCACTGTTTTTGTGATTTTCTTGACCCCCCCCCCACTCTTACACCTTATATTGGTGGTGTTTTACAGCTCAGAACCAGCGAAGATTGGTGGCAAGAAATGGGATGAAATTTGGCTATTGATGTTTGTTGAAGGAAAGATCTCAGATTTTGTATGGAGCGATTCCGGGAAATCATGGGATAGTGAACTCTGGTTGGCTGAACTGAGATTCAAACTTGCATGCTTACAATTGCCAGGCCTGAACAATAACAATTGATTTACCAGACTCAGTCTCTGATAAACAGGTTGTCTATAGCAAAATCCTGGGTTAAATCTCAAAATGCTGTACAATGCTCATGGATTGAGGGAATATAACATTGCTGATGCTCCATTAAATGAGGATACTGAACTTCATGGCTCTCTCTGGCATAGTTTCTCAGAGGATTAGGCCTGAGTATCTCGGCATGGTGTTTAATTTACTCCATTATTTTACTTTCACATAAATACAAAAAAAATTAAAAAGAATTATTTACACAAACATAAAACAACATACAAAGATACATAAAGGAAACAAATTGGATGTCCTTATGTCTGTATCAAGTAAGTCTCTATGATATATCACAAAGCAAAAGGTGGAAGACTTTTTGTCTTCTTGAAAATACTGCCAACATTGATCCAACTAAATAGTAGTTATGAAAGTTTGTTGAAATGAAGCAACCAAGTACTGTGCTATATTACTGCCACCAAAGCCACAAAAAAACTAGCTACAATGATTTTCCACAAAGTTGAGAAGAATAAATCTGGTTAAAACTATCAGTATGTTATGACATGTGTCTATCTTGTAACACAGACTTTATAAACATGATTTAAACTACACAACTTCAATACACAAGAAATCATTGTATTCATTCAATTGTTTTAAGTGAACATATTTTATTAAAAAAAAAAAACACATACTTTTAAAGCAAAGAATAACTGTACAAATTTGTTTAAAGGCCAATTATTGAAAAAGAAAAAAAAAATAATGTTAGTCTTGTCTAGTATAAAAATTGGCAAATATGGTTTCCACATGAACTATGGTTTAAACGTTATGAAAAAAAATACGTGCACAGTATTAATCTATTATTTTTCAGGAAGTGAGTGCAGGAAGAGATGAATCTGAGGAAGAAGAAAAAAGAGAAGTTGAAAATGATGATGAATAGGAAACAAATAAAAACAACACAAAAGGTCAATTTTCTATCAATTTTAAGATATTTACTTAAATTTTTTATTAATTACATAGGATGATGATATACAACAATAATTTCAAAGTGATGAGATACAAGATGACACTTATTGTTAACTTCTGTTTCCTTTTAAATTCTGAACTACACTAGTATTTCTGTACAAATTCTAATATATAGTTTAAATAACAATCAAACTGCCTAGAACTTTAAACATAATTCAATCAACATCTTGTTGTCATATTGTATGTCTTGTTTCAAAACCAGCAAACAACCACCGTCTCTCCATATTTGCACCAATCCCTGATAGTTCTTGACGGAACACAGTTGGAAAACGGCTCATTAGGATTTCCACTTCACCAGGTCGCAAAGTTGGTTCAAGTTTCTGCAGGTATGACCACACATAGTCAACACCAGCTCCAAAAGGATGCACATGAAGAAATGTTGAAATCAGACCTAAATGAAATGCAATCACCTTAGGTCCATATTTACAACTGGCGCCTTAAAGCTATATTAACAAGTAAGGAACTATGAGATTGTTTCTAAGAAGTGCAATAAACTTATTGTTAAATTTGTGATTTGTTTGTATTCTCCGATTTAGAATTACTAACTTTCAATTAAAAATAATATATCTGTTGAAGTATAGTTTATGCTCTATGACCAATGTACAAACAGTGATTGTTATTACTCCTGTCGAACTGCTCTCTGCTACATTATGTTCACTAGTTTCATGTATTTTTCATACAAAATAAATATTTCATAACAAATAAAAGCATTTTAAGCATATTTTAAACCCATCGGGTTATGGGCCCAGTAGCCAGGTATATGTAAAAGTGGTGAATATATGACGAAAGTGAAATATGTAAAAATCGTAACCTAGACAACACAGCAAAAAATAGGTTCAAGTAATCAATTAGCCTCGATTGTTAAATTCAATTTATGTAAAAACTATTCAACATGACTATCTGCTGTAAAAAAACTTATCAGGAATGCAAAAAATTATGGAATTGTATTGAAAATGCGAGTGATGATCACGTTAATCCCAAACGCAATTTACTTTAGTTTATGATCTGTGCACAACAACTCTAGTTGGATGTAAAAATGTAGAAGAATATGTTAACTAAATAATGACCACAAAACACACAAGTTATGAAATATTGAATTTAAAGTAGACAACAAGTGGCTTGGAACTCTGCTTCTCTCCGGTCTACCAGACGCATACAAACTGATGATATTTGCCATCAAAAGTTCCAGTAAGAAAATAACTGCTGACTCCGTAAAAGTTAAAATTTTACAAGAAGTCAAAACAAGAGCAGTGACACATCAGTTTTTCCAGTAAATTATAAGAACAATAAAAGCTTTAAGAAACAATTTTGTATGGACCTCACTGCTACATTTGTAATAAGCATTCCCACATGAGTGCACAGTGCAAGTCTAAGGCAAAGAAGAAGGAACACAAAGTTGAAAATCAGGAAAGCTCAAGCTACACTGCTGCATTCATAGCTTCAGTGAGTACCAGTGATTCCTGGTATGTAGACTTCGGTGCTTCTACGCACATGACCATGCACAGAAATATATTACAAGAAGAAACGGTACCACTCATCATCTCATCAAGATAGTAAATGATTGTTTACCAGTAAAAAACTCAGGTAAGCTAAGTTTGAATGTGTGTGATGCCAATGGTCAATGTAAGAGGTCCGTCCTAAAAGCATCAGACCTTCCTCAATATTTCCCGGTGGGTGTTATTCTACATCATCAAGCTGGTGGCGTCCTTCAAAGTAGTCCCCATTTGATTCAAAACAGGCTCCCAATGGTCTTTAAACTTTTGGAAGCAGTCCTGGAACTTGTTTATTGGTAACGCCTTTAGAGCATTCATCGTATTAATTCTGAGTGTTTTTTGTCATTGAATGAGTGTCCTTTGAGTGACATTTTTAGTATTGGGAACAGCCTAAAGTTGCAGGAAGGTACGCCTGGACTGTACAGAGGCTGACGGAGCTGTATCACTTTGTGCTTTGTCAAATATTGCTGCATGTGGTTTGATGCATGTGCTGGCACGTTATCGTGATAAGCAAGCTAGTCACTGCTTGCCCAAAGCGGATGTCGTTTTCATTCAATTTCATCACACAATCTTTTCTTAACTTCAGGATAATATACTTTGTTGATCATTTGAGCCTTAGGAGCATAATTGTGATGCACAAGAGTCATACTAATAATATTTAAAAAATCAGCAAGGACTTGCTCTCACTTTGGCCAGCTTTTTATGGTTGTGGCTCCAATAACAGGTCCCTCTGTGAAGACTCATTTTGTTTTGGGATCATAACCACAAACCCACAATTCATCACCAGTAATAATCTTTTTAAGCAGATTTTATCATTACTGACCATTTACAAACTCTCCTGAGTGATTTCAGGGTGAAAGTTTTTCTGCTCCACCGTTAGCAAGTTCGGAAAGAATTTCGCACACGTGCAAACCATTAGCAAATTTTCAGTTATAATCTTCCCAACATTAGTTTTTGCTATTCCAAGATCACATTCTAGTTCTCGCACAGTCAACTGATGATCTTCATTGTTGCAAGTCACAGATGTTCGATATTATCCAGTGTTTTTGTCGTCGAAGGCTGCCCAGAGCATGGGTTACAATCAACAGATGTGCGGCCATCTCTGAAGTGCTTATACCACTCTTTTACTTGTGTTTTGCTCATACATTCAACCCCAAATGCTGTCTTCATCATTTTGATGGTCTCCCTACTGATCTTTTTGAGTTTAAAGCAAAATTCAAGGCAAAGTCATTGCTCCAATCTTGCTGTCATTTTTAATGATAGAAAAATGCGATGAAAGTACAAAACACTTTCTAAACAAATGCACACTGCAGGTCAATTAATGTGTCCTGGCGGCAACTGCAGCATCTGGGGGATTCGTGAAGCTTTACTGTTGACACCCAAATTTGGCATATGGCACTAAAATTGTTAGGAGCAAAGATATGAAGGAAGGTCGGATACTTTAGGGATAGACCTCTTAAGAAAATTTTGTTTCATAATGTCCTATATGTGCCACAGTTTCCAACAATTATACTGTCTGTCAGCCAGATAATTAGAAATGGTGTACAATAATGAATAGTAACAATGAAATAGTTGGCACAGCCAGTTTAATCAACATTATGAACAGATTAAATGTATATAATCACCAAGCATACATATCTGATGTTTATGAGCAAAATATTTTCGCATGGCACCAACGAATGGGTAATTTGAACTTTAATATCTGGAAAAAGTAGTAGATAGTGCAGAAGATGTAAAATTTTCCAAGAAAGCAGAGAAATTAGTTTGTACAACTTGCTTAAAAGGAAAACAAAACCAGTTAGCTCTAAAATACAATGGATCAAAATCAACAAAGAATGCTTGAGGTGGTACACACTGTCCAATGGAAACCATGTCATTAGGAAATATTTCATGGCATTCATTGATGGCTATTCAAAGAAGGTATTTGTTTATTTTCTTCATAAAAGGTAGGAAGTTTTGGAAAAATTCAAACATTTCAAAATGCAAATTGAAAAATAATTAGAATGTAACATAAAATATCTGCACTCAGACAATGGTCTTGAATATGTTAACAACAACTTTTCTCAGTTCTTACAAGGCACTGGAATAATCCATCAACTCCACAACACCATACACTCCACAACAAAATGGTGTTGTTAAACAAATAAACCATGCATTAGTGGAAAAAGCAAAATGTATCTTAATCAATACTAATCTTCCCAAGAAATACTGGGCTGAAGCTGTACATACTGCTGCTTACCTCATCAACAAAACTCCAACTCGATCACTCACATTTAAAACACCAGAGGAAAATTTGTCAGGGAGAAAACCAAATGTAATTTAAGAATATTTGGCTGTGATGCAATGACACAGCTGCCTAAGGAAAATAGAAAAAAAAAAAAAAAAAAAAAAAAAAATTGGATCCTAAGGTTCAGAAAACTAAATATATTGGATACTATGACAATAGATTTATAATCCCTCCTTATCCGACACTGATAAAAAGCAGAGATGATGTTTTTCTTGAATCTACTGCCAAAAGAAATTATGTCCCTATTGATTTGACAGAACCTAGTGTGATTCATCAACTGAATTAAATTACAATCACACATCAGAAAACTCCAGTGACAAACTAGTCCACAATTACTACTGCTGAATACTTCTCTAATACCAATACCACTTCTGGCAGTGAGTATAAACTAGAAGTGACTGTTGAGACATCTTCACCCTCAAATTCAGACCCAGAAATAAATTAGTTCACTCCAAAGGGAAAGATAAAATTGAAAAGGATTACCTGTGCTACAGTGTAGAGACAATAATTCCTATTCCACGAAACTACAATTAAGCAATAACATCAGCCAAATCATAAAAATGGAAGATAACTATAAACAAGGAATTAAAATTTCATCATCAAAATAGAACATGGACGTTGGTAGAAAAGCATCAGAATACAAAGGTAATAGCATGTAAATGGGTGTTCTGCATAAAGGATGAAACAACTGTTTCTCGTTACAACTGCAGACTGTGCAAAAGGATATGCTCAAACTGAAGGGACTGATTATGATGAGAATATCTCACTAACAGTTTAGGTATCACTCCTTTCGACTGTTACAGTCCATTTCAGCTAAACATAACTTAGAGATCATGCAATTTTATGTAACTAGAACTTTCCTTTATGGTGAATTGAAAGAGAGTATACTTATAACACTACTAGAGGGACTGGACTGCAATCCTTATATGGTTTGTAACCTCAACAACTCTTTATACGGCTTAAAACAAGCCCCTAGATGCTGGAATACAAAATTCAATTAAGTTTTCAATAAATCTGATTTTGTGAAATCCAAACCAGATCAGCATGTTTAGACTGGAGAAATCAATGACATCAAATGTTATCTCTGTCTGTATTTTGATGACAGACTTCTGATCTGTAGAGATAAGACTGTTTTGAATTAATTAATTACTGACCTGCAAAAGAATTTTGATTTGAAAATTTACCATCTTACTGATTTTGTTGCCATGCAAATAGACACACTTAAAGACTATCTTTATACACCAAACCAAATACAGCAGAACTCCAATTATCCGAACTCCGACTATCTGAATCGCTGAATATCTGAATTACTTTTTTAACTCATCCCACCGAAGAATTGATGGAAAGAGGGAATGGCCAGTTTAAAACAATCTTTTAACTACCAAATGTCACAAGTTTGTTGCAACCAATGTACAAGTCTGTTATCGAAACTATGAAACACCATCACAGAAGGCAACTTTTAGGGAAAATTTTGGTGGAAGGTGAAACGAAGAAGGTGTGTTGGCTAACCACAAAAAAATAAATTTGAAAGATTGCCCTTACAGGGTAGCGGAAGCTTGGAGCCTGGTTAAGGCAGTCCCATTAAGACGCGCGTTGAACAAGTTGAAAGGCATACCAACTGAACAAGAGAACTAAAAGGAGAAAAAGAAACTCAAGAAAAGGAAAGGGAAGAGACAGGAGAAGATGGGGATGACGTGTCACTTGAGGAATTGTGAAACATTCATTTGAAAATTCCTGGATGTTCAGAAGTTAATGCTAAAGATATAGGAGAGTGGGTGGTGTGTGATTTGTCTTATCCTGGGTATGAAATTCTAAATGTTGATATACTGAAAGTGCGAGAGAAGAAAGTGTCGAGGAAGAAGATGACCTTAATGTCGAAGTTGAAGAGCAGACATGGAACCATCAGATAGTCAAGCATTTGCCGGCCTTGAAACTGTGTTGAAGTGTAAGGAGTGTCAGCCTGAGTGTGACCACATGCAACTTCCCACTTTCAAGCGGATGCGCAACTTGGCTGCCCGAAAACGGATGATATGGTCAAACAGCTTACTTTGATCGAGATGTTCCGCAAGCAATGACTTATTTATACAACGGTACATACATACTGTACTAATGTACAGCACTTGCAAGTACGCTTAACATGTAGAAGTGTTGCCTTTTCATTTAAATAATTAAAAGCTCTTTTTCTTTAAAAATAGTTTCTTCTCCCATTTTTAACATACATACAGTAATTAATTAAAATAGACCATTTTCTGAAAAAATCCAATTATCAGAATTTCTGATTATCGGAATAGGGTCCGGTCCCAGTTGATTCAGATGATTGGAGTTCTACTGCATATAGAGCAGTTTATTGAGAAAATTTGATATGATTGATGCAAATTGTAACAGAATTCCTGCTGTTCCATTTGTGAGACTTTCAAAGGCTGATGGAGGACCTGAGAAAAATCACCCCTACAGAGAAGCATTGACATCACTTATCCAGCAATAATAAGCAGACCAGATATTATGTTTGCTTTAAGTCAGTTGAGTCAATTACTACACACTTATGATGAATCACTGGAATGCTCTCAAGAAAATCTTAAAATACTTGATAGAAACCAAGAATTATGGATTACGCTTGTTATCTAACTCAGACACTTCTGAGTTAGTTGGATGCAGTGATGATGGCATTGCCAATGATACTGTAATTCTTAAAAACAGAGCAGCTGTTACTTGATCAATGATGATGTAAGTGAATATATGCCTAAATATTGGTTTATAATTGTTTGAAGAAGACTGTAATTCAGCAGGAGTGTTAAAATAAGATTTGTTTACATTCATTGATTTAGAATTACTCGCCTTCAATAACTAATATCTCTGCTGTAGTACAGTTTACGCTCTGCAACCAACATAAGAACAGCAATTGATATTACTCTCAGCGAACTGCTCTGTTACATTTTATTTGGTAGTTTTGTGTATTTTTCATACAAAATAAATACTTCTCATGACTTATCATTTTTTTTCTGTGCTCTTACAATTTATAAATATGTTCTATATTTGAAACACAAATGAACAAATTTCTTGGAAAAACCATTAATTTTTGACAATTTCCTGGTAAATATTGTGATCCTGCACAGACCATTATCATTTTTTAATATCAAAGAGGTGTTTATTATTATTATTAATTTTTAATCGCGATAGAGCTAACACCCCAGTGGCAATTCACTCAGTTATCCATTTACTCCTTTTTTATATAAATATTTTATTTTTAAAATTCTTTTATAATTGGAATGTTAAATTCCTCCCCCATTTAAAATTATGATTTACAAATTTTAATTCCTTAATCGTTTTTGGAAAATTATTCATCACTACACTTGGTAATTTGTTCCAATTCCAGACACCCTTACCAACAAAAGAAAATTTTCCCACTCCCTTATGCATGAAATCGAGTGCAAGCTTGTGGCCATGGTCACCTTTCCCCTTCCATGCACTATTCCTAATTCTTTGACCAATATACCTCCAAGCTCCATCACCAACACATGCCCTGTGCATTCCCAGCATTCTTTTCACCCTCCACCTTTCCTCCAATGAGTCCCAACCCAGCTCCCTTATCATGTCAGTTACTGACTGGGTCCTGTGGTAATTTCCGCAAACAAATCTAGCTGCTCTTCTTTGCACACCTTCCAACTCCCGTATTTGCTAACAAAAATGTGGATCCCAAACCACACCACCATACTCAACCAATGGTCTGACCAAAGTTTTGTAACCCAACTGTCTAACTTCTCTGGTACATCCTTTCATCACCTTCTCCAGTAAATGAAGGATTTTGTAACCTTTTCCTACCACCTGCCCAATGTGCTCTGCCCAATTGAGTTTGTTATCAAATGTTATGCCAAGATATTTACACTTCAACCTTTCAACAAGCACTCTGACCCCACTCTATAATCGTAAATAACCTTTTGATTTTTTTATCTGTGTACCTAATAAGGTGACTTTTCTTGGCATTTATCTACATTCTATGCTATGCATTTAGATATTATATCCAGGTCACAAAGCAATTTTAAATAAGGACAGTAAAAGAAATCATACCAGCTGATAGGCATACAGAATTACATCACAAGAAATTACATCACAAGAAATCACATCACAAGAAAACACAGGAAATTTCAAGCAATTTTGTAGTTTCCTTACTACAGCAGTCAGAAGGCATCTTGTATTATTATTTAAAATGGATAAAACTAAAAATCATGTTTAAGACAATTGATACTCATAAAACATTAAAGTAACTACTTTATTATCAACAATTAAAAATGCTCTGATAATTTTAATTATGGTTGTAAAAATCTTGAAGACAATACTCTTGGAGAACACTCAATAAAAGCAACAGCTGAAACCAACAGAAAAAGATTTTTTAAAAGTACTGTATGTTTATTGCAAAGAATGGCACATTAAAAGGATTGTGAAGTAAGGATGCTGTGCTTGATATTAGCAGATCAAAAACTAGAAGGGTATAAAAAATCTGAATAATTTTTGGAGCATTTTAAGCACAATAATGCTGACTTTGTGCACTGTGTAGATGATATTTAGTGTCCTCTGGCATCTCTGAGATCCTAAATCTGAATTTCTCCCTGGATAGTCTGTTTTTTCATTAACTCAAGAAAAGTTGGAACAATACAGAGGTAGGATAGAATCTGGACGAGATAGTGATATTATCAGTAAGGATTCTAGAAAACTGAAGTCACAAAAAAAGTTTTCTTACAGTTACAAAGATGCTGCCATTTTCAAATCTTTTATACACATCCAGATAAAAAAAAAATTCATAGGCAAAAAAATGTAAAAACTCAGTTTACCTAGATTCAGGGTGACCAAAATTTGATAAAAATGCATTGTACAAAAACATCTTCTCTATTTATAACTAAAAAAAAAAGCTCAGATTGGACTCCAAACAAACTGCCCATTGGCACATGACAGCTGCACTCTTGTGACTTGCTAGCCTTTGAACCTTCCAGAATGATATTCCAGATTGGGAGTCAGTTGTATTTAGCAGAGTGTGCAGAACGCATCACAGTGAAAAAAACTTAAGCATTTCAGCTGAAATGTCGAACTTTCAGACTAGTACAAGGCTCCATCAAGACAGCATAGAAATTAATTACTTCAGCCATGGAAGCCTCCAACTGTGAATAAACAACATCTTTCTCTAAATGGTAATAAAACGATTTCAAGATACATCAAACGATTATCGATAAGGATGGAAAAGAAGTTATTGAGGATTTGAAAAAAGGGAGAGATTTTAAGTAACTGGTTTAGCGAGACCATTAGGGACAATGAATCAGAAATGGAAGGGTATAAATTCGACAGCGAGCTTAACAACACAATTAGAAATGAGCAGACCAAAAAAAATTTTGAAATTCATCCTGAGGATATAATGAAGGAACTAAGAAAGCTGAAAAACATAAAGCAGTTGGTGTAGATAATATTACTATAAATGTCTTAAAGATAGCAGGATGTGACATTGTACTTTATCTTGAAATAATATTTAAACTGAGTGTGGATACTTGCGGACTGGAAAATTGCATTATTAGTACCAGTATATAACCGAAGGATGAGAAATAGAGTCAAAAATTATAGGCCAATTACTTTGATATCAATGGTAGGTAAATTAATGGAGAGATTGTTTTGCAATCACATCAGAAATATATGTGAGCAGTGTAAGTGGTTTTCATGTCAGCAACATGGCTTTAGGCAAGGATGTTCATGTGATTCTCAGCTAGTAGGATATATGCAAGATATATCACATGAAATGGATAAGGGACGACGCCAAATTGATGGAGTTGCACTAGACATTTCAGAGGCTTTTGACAAAGCGAGCCATAAAATGGTGGTAAATAAGGTAAAAACTATTGGAGTGTATGAGAAAGTGATTTACTGGATAGAAGAATTTTTAAAAGGTAAAAATCAAAAAGTTGGGATTGGAAATGCTGTATCAAAAGAAGTGGAAGTAAAAATTGGAGGGCCACGGGTTAGTGTATTTGGATCATTGCTATTCCTTATTCTAATGTATGATGGTTAAGTTGTTTGCAGATGACATAATGCTATATAAAAAAAGAATCAAAACAGTGGAGAACTGAACAGCTGCAGGGTGATCTGGACAGTGTATCTAGCTGGGTTGGTTTACATGGGATGAAGATAAATCTAAAGAAGAGTCAGCTTATTAGACATACAAATAAAAAACTAAATGTTGATTCTGACTACATGGTGGGAAAAAATTGCTTGTTGAAGACTTGAAATGTAAATATCTTGGCATAAAACTGGGCAGGAAGCATTGGACAGGTAGTAGGAAAAAGTTTCAAAATCCTTCACTTGCTGGAGAGAGTGATGAAGGAATATACGAGTGAAGTAAAGGAAATGAGTTATAAAACTTTGGTCAGACCATTGCCTGATATTGTGGAGTAGTATGGAACCTTACATTTTTGGTATCAAATACATGAGTTGGAGGGGGTGCAAAGAATGGCTGCTAGATTTATCTCTGGAAATTACCGTTGAACACAATTGGTAACCAATATGATGAAAGAGCTGGAATGGGATTCATTGGAGGAGGGTGAAGAGAGTCAGGGGAGTGTACAAGGAATATAGTGGTGATAAGATGTAGAAAGATATTGGTGTAAGAATGATCCCACAAAAACAATTCTTGTAAAAATAGGCCAAGTCTCGTGCCCGTATAGTGACAAAAGTTACGAGATCTCCTTCTGAGCTCATAACTTTTTGTCACTACACGAGCACGAGACTTGACCAATTTTTACAAGAATTGTTTTTGTGGGATCTTATTTCTTTTTATAGGCTTATCGCTTATTCTGAATCACTGATCAAATGTAATGATTCCATTTGAAAATCAGCGAATAAGAACATTTCAGAATTTAAGACATCAATATACATTACCAACAATGCCACACTCTCTGAAAACAATTGGTGTGTGCCATAGCCGAGCAATGCAGATTGCCGCTGGTTTAACTACCACCATAAATAAATTCCAAATCAAGCACAGGAGCAAAGTAAAATTTAGGATATTAGTTAAACTTGCTTATCTCTATGTACTAAAAAATTATCAGCCATAAATATGTGCCAGAATTTTTTATGTTTGGGGTTTTAATTAAATAAATAAGGGTAAAAACTCCAATATTAGATTTTTCTTATGATTTAGGGATGAAACTATATATATGTACCAAATTACTTATTTCTAGTATAACTGGAAGTACCGTGGAATTTTGAGGTCGGGGTGTTGTGGTCGAAATAAAAATTTGAATTTCAATAACTTCCAAAGTAAGAAAACGAAACAAGTAAAATTAAACACATTAGTTAAACTTAGTAAGCTCATTCTATAATGAAAATATGGGGTATATAAAATTATTAGGGTAAAAAGCGATTTCATGTTAAGGGTAGGTAAGGGGAGGATGTATGGAAATTTACGTTTCAGACTTTTCTTCTAATATGTGGATAAAAGTTTATCTGCATGCCAAATTTCAGCTTTCTATGGCTACGGGAAGTACCTTAGAGTTTTGATGATCATCAGTCAGTGAGTGACAAAATCGCTGAAGTTTGCGTCCGAATAACATCAGAAATAATTACAGTAATGAAATAAAATTTAGTATGTTTGCTAAGACTGCTGATATCTATGTATAACAGAAATTTGAGACATGTAGCATGAATACGACTGAAGAAATCGCTTCAAGAATAGGGTAGGTAGTGCCGCTGTTGACTCTCCTTGATGGGTGCACTACTGTGCACCCAAAAAAGTAACGCATGGAAGGGAAAAGAAGACCACGACTACAAGCTGGTACTCTATTTCAGGCACAAGGGTGTGGAAAGGTTTTATTTCATAGGTAAGGGAGTCAGGAATTGGAATAATTTACCAAGAGAATTGATGAATAATTTACCAAAAACGGTGAAACAATTTTAAATTGGAATTTTTAGAGGGCAAAAATAGGTGGATACACGAAAGGGGAGAAATGGGTGTGTAGGGAAATTGCCATCGGAGCATGCACACCATCGCAGTTAAATTAAATCAATAAGATTGACACCGAGCTATACTATACCCAATTAACAACTGGATGTTGTAGGCCATTACCTCAATTTCAAGATAATCAGTACGTATAAAAATTAATAATATGCCAATGCAACTGAATTTTATTTTTCACTCTACACATTTCACTCCATTATTAGAGGATCTTCAATGGTAGCTTAGAAATTTTGTACATTTTGTTAGCTACAATTGATTATGGAAAACAATGTTAAGTACAATGGAAATTAATTTTACTTAAAAAAGATTATATTTCATGTTTGCCTTGTATTAGGGTCAGCATTTGCTGTGTCATCTAATTTAAGCTGTAACATTTTGAATGTTTTCCAAGCTTCTCTTCAATGAGAAATGCAACACAGATTTTCATGGCATTATCAACAGGTTTTGATAATATTAGCATGTTAAAATTGTATGTGAATGCTACAATGCCCTGTGTGTTTCTGTACTATAGAATGCTTGTTTTGTTTATTTGGCATTACTGTGAAGCACAATACATTTGTGAGATATGCAGACATTTTGAAACAAGGTACAAGGAAAACTTAAGAGCACTGAAATACACCAACTGCAGAACACAATCCAGAATAAGAGCACCTATAACAGACAGTCACATAGCCAAGCAAGTATCAGACAAACAATAACAAACCACACACATTAACATTTCAATAAATAATTAAATAAATCACATTTATAAAGTGTTAACTGAAAGTAAATATGTAATAAGAGAATATACGAATTTGACCAACAGATACTACATGCAACAAAAAAAACAAAGTAAATATACACAGAGAAAACCAAGCATTTCAAATGCCCACATATCAGCGAAGATGAAACAATTAAGTCTACAAAAACCAAGGAACTTTAAACTTAATGCTACCCGAAAAGAAAAAAAAAAAAAACATATATTCTAAAAAATAGTGAAAAACACTGTAGTGCAATGGTATTCACATACATATTATAAAAACCTGTTGCTGATATGATGAAAAATTGACTCAAGTGTTGTGTTGTTACAATTCACAGGGAAGAGAAGCTTGGTAAAGATTCAAAATGTTCAGTTCAAATTATGCAACTCACGAAATATAATCACATGTAAGTAAAATTAGTATCCATTATACTTCATATTCATACTGTACTTCATATTGTTTTCTGTAATAAAATGCAGTGAGCAAAATGTCACACATTTACTGCTGAGATATTCTACAAATGGAGTGAAACACGTTTAGTGAAAGATAAGAAGAATTAAATTCAATGGTATTGGCATATTTTTAATTTTTATACAAACTGATATACCCAATTGGATTATGGACTGATACATCTTGACATCTTAAACTTTTTTTTGCCTTCTTTTTTTCTTTGTTAAATTTAACTGGAATGATGAATACTTGAAAAATTTTCTTACTGTTTTTGCTTATGGTTTTGTGCCTCAAGGTCATAACAGATAAGAATGGATGGTGGGAAATGAGTGGGAAGGAATTAAACCATAGCCTTTTCAAGGAACCATCCAGTTTCCTGGTTGATTTCAGGAAACCAAAATCTGGAGGTGACTAGCAGGGGACGTGAACCTGCATCCTCCAAAATGGCAGGCCAAACCATTAATGCTCACTAATTGGGCTGATGACTTATGGTTGAAACACAGCAAGACCAATGAAGAGGATATTTCTGGAAGGTTGTACTGGGATCCTGGGAAAGTTGGTATTCCTTTTATCCTTTCTTACATCATTTGTAATACTGAAGGACAAAGATGTTCTTTTCCAATTCACAATTGCAATTTGTCAACAAAGAAAGTTCACAAGAAAAATATTCAAGGTAAAAATTTACCATCTAGGAGGCAGTAAAATGCTATTGGACATGGTCACCCATAATATTTATACTTCTGGAAGTCAAATCGATCATAGATGGAAGTTACAGTGCAACAAAGTTGTAAAAATTCAATGTTTACAATGAAAAAATTATATACAAGAAGCAAATGAACATTTTACTAAAGTCAACATATCAAACTTACAAAAGTATTTTTTAAAGTGATAAACATTGAAATCATTCAATGAAAATATGGACTCATTTGCATCAAGACTAACATTCTAGATTTTATATAACTGCAATGTTAATCACAATTGTAGGACAAACACAACACTGTAGGCATAATTTAACTGGAACAGCAAAGACTTGATTGCCTCTTACTGTAAACCAATACACTATTCAAGGATTATTTCAACATTTGGTCACCCTGTGCAGAAATATGCTTAACTTCCGAAAGACAAAAATAATCATTAAATACATTTACAAAATGCCTAGTTTGAGAAATATTGCACAGTGTCATAAAACTACAAAAAAAAAACAAAAAAAAAAAAACAGTATAAACAACACTATTATCATTACCATCACCTCCAATAATTAGTACTTGTTTACTGACCAATGAGCTTTGCTTCACGATCGGTGATACGAGGAATGACCTGAGTAGTCTCCACCTTTGAATCGTCGTCCCCATCAGCAGTGCCATCACCCCCTTCTTTTGATGCCACTTCAGTTATGTTTTGCTGTTCAGCAGCCACTGCTGCTGCCTGCAATCTTGCTTGCTCTTCATTTGATGTCTTTAACCTAGCTTGCAGCTCTCGCACTTTCACCTCATCTTCATTTTGACGCCTTTTTGATTCTATCAATTGCTGCAAATATAAAATAAATAAATTAAACCTGTTATTTTTAATTACAATTGTTAGATTAAGAATATCTTGGTACCTGCTGCATCCCTTGCAATGTTTGCTGCAGTACTTTTAACTGTTTGTCCTTTTGTTCCAGCTCACTCTTCAGGTCTGTGCGCACAAGATCAACTTCATTCTTGTATGCTTCCAGCTGGCACCGCAAACTGTCATTTTCTTCCTACACAAAATTGTTATATGTAACATTAATATTATTTGCAAGTCTCTTTTAAAACAAATAACAAAAAAATCTTCAGCATATATGGTATTCTAATCAAAAGTAATATTTGAGCTGAGAGTACTTGCATTGGTATTAAAACCACTCCATCCCCATTTGACTCACTAATCTACGATGGAAAACATTTAAAATGCTAGAGAACAGCAACTTATTACCTTCATGTAATACAGGGAAGAAGCATTTTATTCCAATCAGTATTAGGTGTGATTTATGCAAAGTAATTTGTTAAGATGACAAACATATATCTCTTTCTTACAGCAATTATTATTATTATTGTAGTTTCTACGCTGGCCAACTATCTTCAGCCAAAACTTTGGCACTTTACATTAGAATGTAGTGCCACGTTAACAGTGTATATACTATTTATTCCCTGACAGAACCTTAGAATGCATTAGTTTTTCTGTATAAATGTATTTGCAACACAAGCAGATGCAGTCACTTTTAAAAGCTTTTAATCGTGTCTACATGATGTTTGTACAAGACTGCATGGTAAAGACCTTTAAATACTACTTCATCTTCACTCCAATTGCTAAAAAACAAGTATCAGAAATGCATTCAAGAATTTTGCATCTTATCATGTAATTTATGTAAATACCTGTCATTCTACCATAAGATCTGAGGATTTCACAGTGTTGTATACTAATGAAATACTCTCAAGCCACCAAAATGTTATTTTTTTTAGGAAGTTTCAAGGAATACAATCTCTGCCCTCATTTTCAACCAAATGAAGTCACTCTTGTCTGGTTCTGCAGTGCCATGGAAACAGTCAAAGACAAACATTGAACTTAGGTGATGTCTTTCACAATTCAGCATCTTACCAATTTTCTGCTACTTTTACATATTGATCGCCATGTTCTAGACAGCAATTAGTTGATATCCGTTGACTAATATATAAGCTGTTATGATTTCAATAGCTTCCAAAAATCCTGGGGTTTGCAAAAATTCTTGTTTCTTTGAATTGGAAGAGAATAGTTGCCAGTCATTCCTTAATGTGTCAGTTAAAAATGTGCCAACTGGACACATTTTTTTTTGTAAGCCTGTCCACACTAACTTGTATTTGAATGCCAACAGCTGTCTCAGTCCATGCAATGCAACACTTCCATACCCACCCTGGTGCATATAAGCGTGATAGTTATGTCACAAAGATAACCTATCCTTGTAGAACTTTCGAAAATAATGGTTACAAAACAGGGCAGTTTAGGCATACGTTAAAGAAGAAGGAAGACCGACAGAGATATACAGATGACACCAAGGGTCCTGCTTTCCTTCTGTTTGTGGGTGCATTAAGTGCTAAAACTGTAAGATTGTTGACCTAACATGAAGACAACTTTCACACCACCTGCAAAGATTAAATAATGTTGTTAGGGCTTTAGGATGCATCAACATCGGGGTCATTAGCAGCCTGACTAAACACTGGAATGACAAAATGGCTTAAAACTGGACTCTATTACCATCTGCTTGGCCGACTGTAAAAGAATCGGCCACACAGACGATAAAATACTAACACAATGGCTGTAAATGGGCCACAAGAACAAAAACAAACATTGACTGGTTAGCTGTAAAAGGGCCAACCAGATTAAATGAGCGTTAAAACAACAAACTGGCTGGCTGTGAAACGGCCAGCCAATGGCAAACTTATCAAAGGACACTTAAAATCGTAAAACACAAAAGCAGTACTTGGACTGGTGGTTGTAGGAAACCACCAATCCACTAAAACCTATGCTGAACTGCCTTAATTTTTGGAATGTGACTGGCCAAACTACAAAATTTTAAATCCTTAGCCACATTGTCATTTTTGTTGTTTAAAATAAGGGAGAGATCATCGGATAGTCCAACATCTTCCTTTAAAATTAAAAATAACACACAATCAGTTAAAATATGGCACACTATCAAAGGTAAGCCACAAATACCACATTTCCAGTGGGTTCTCCCAGCAGAGAAGAAAGCTGTGCGTCAAAGGACAGTACCTTCTACGGAGGCGAGTAAGTAGAACCTCATCCTTTCTCACCTACTGGAAGGAGCTAATTGGTCAGTTCAACCAGCTGGAGCTTATTATCTGCTTCTGCCACACATCGAAGACAATTATATTCACTGCAAATGGTACGTCTAACTTTAGGACTGGACCAAACTCGATTCTGACCTTGTCACAGTCTAACTTGGCAGCTTCATCAGCTCCTCATTCTCCCAGAGTCCCACATGGACAGGTACCCTTCAGAATGAAACCTCCTTTCTGAAATATTGGAAGGATCAGAGGATGTCCTGTATATCCTGGACCAGGTAAGTGGCAGAATAAAAACTCCTTTCCAAAATATTGGAAGAATCAGAGCGTGTCCTGTACATCCTGGATCAAACTATCTGCTGGGTACATGTTTCCTAAAGCTTGAATACAGCTGACGAAATCACAGCATATCAGGTACTTAATACTGTGATTACTGTCATATGCTGGAGTGACTTTAACAAAACATAACACTCAGTGGAGTAAACACTACTCCTGCTGTCCAGCTTGTATATGTGAGATGCTTGAGGGAACACTGCAGAGAAAACTACTCCTTTAACCTGCTTAGATCCATCGGTGTATACTGAGGGTAAAGGTAAGATGCCAATTTAAAATATCACTAAAAACATTAATAAAAATATCACCAATGGTGAACAGTTTGTTATACTGAGACAGTTCTAAAATTGTTCTGGGCCTCTTTAAAAGCCATGGAGGAGATTTACTCCAATCATGGTGATAAAAAGAGGGCAAATCATACCCATATGCTTCTAAAAAAGGTCTTGTTTGGTAGTTGAAGGGTTTAGTCACTCCATGACAGTTGGTATAAAAGCATTCGTATTTAGGTTTAATGACTGCATTGTAAATAGGACTGCCAGGTGATGCGGTAATGTGCATGAAGTGTTGCACAAAGAACAATTGCCGCCAGATGAGAAGTGACATTTCATAGAATCAACAGAACTGCTGGGAATGGGCCTGGTGCAATACGCACCTATGGCAAGCCAATTTTGTGTATGGTAGACACTATCCAATATCCGGAGGCAGCTATCCCGTACCAAACCATACACGACATGGCCATACTTCAACCATAATGGTACAAAGACTTTATAAAATTGTAATAGACAGGAGCAGTTGGTGCCAGATGACCTGGTACACAGACATTTTATAACATTTAGAGATTTGAGGGATCTGGTTTTCACATTTTCAAGATGTGGCAGACAATTTAGGCTAATGAGGCCCAGAAACCAAACAGTTTCACTAAAACTTAAAACGGTTTTCCTCAATGTATGGCGAGGTTCTGTTAAAAGATTTCTGCTATGAGTAACAAGTACACATCAGCTGCGAAATGAAAACAATGTGTACTGACCAATCAACCAACCTGTGCATTTTGAGCTGCAACTACCTCTCAGCATCATCTGCTGTGGGCCTGACTCATATTGACACAGCGGATGGAAGAGCAACTTATGGCGAAGGCTTTGTCTTCTGACTTTTCCTTCGAATGAGTGACGTCTTTCAGCCTGTCTGCTACAGGCCATGCGAACAGGGGCATCGAATAAAGTTGCAACAAGACAGGACCCCAGATACGATGGGTTCCAAAGCCAACCAATCACGGAATGGCATCAGGAGTCTTGGTTGGCTCAACATTGCAAGCACTTGACCACCGAGCATCTGACACTTCACGAGAAGGTAGCGACAGTGAATGTGAGTGCCGAAATATCTTACATCTTTAAACGAGCAATTCTTGTATGTATATAGATATTAGATCTCGGGAACGGCGCTAAAGATTTGGATGAAATTTCATATTTAGATAATGTTTCGATTATTAAGATTATCTAAATAGTGTTCCTCCATGAAAAAATAAAAAAAATAAAAAATTACAAAATACGAACAATTTTTGCTCTTGGTATCTCAAAAATGGCTCCAACACCATCTCGTAGATGATTCAGGTACCAGGAAGTTAATAATATTTTTCTCTTTGGTTTCAAGGACCTTATATACTTAAAAGAATATTTCTTGTATGCTAGCTGACTCGAGGTAATACTAGCACTGAATGTTTAGTTGTAAAACATTTCAAAAGAAGATATTTAAAAAGTTGCTTTGTCAGCAGTGATACTTTATTTGACAAAAACTTCTTTGAAAATAATATTAGCAGTTATAATGTAATCATTTCAAGGAAACCTAATAGAAAATCATCTCAACCAAGTTACTCGAACTTCGCCCAGTGAAGACTCAATTGAATAAAATCCTGACAATTATTCAGGATATTTATTTAACCGACTGCAGTTCTTAAGTAAGTAGGAAGGAAATATATTGAATGTATAACAAATATGGAGCGGTCTGGAAGCTCAAATGTAATTAGTGGGGGAAAAAGGTGGTTACTGCACTAGCTCTTAAAAAATTCTGGCTACAATCCCGGGTTCAAATTCCGGTGGTAGCAAGAATTTTTAAGATATGTATTTAACAATATTAACTACGGTGGGGCGTTCTGTGGTTGGGATTCAACGTTAAATTGTAGGTCCCAGGGAAAAGGAACTGACCGTCCTACCTCTGATAGAATTGCTTAATATGCTTCCTTCTATCCAATCTAATACTATTATATGAGCAACTCTTGAAAATAGATAAAATGGGGGCTGCACCACTTTCGGAACCTCGGCGAAATTAATAGTAACCTGTTGAAATTTGGTTTAATTACTTCGTCAACATGTCATCTTCACATTTTGTGCTCTTGCCCTGCGGAAAAGTTGCTAGAAAAATTAAAAATGCTGAAATATGAGGTTCAGCTACTGCGAAATGCTATCAGCACTGAAATATAACTTAAAAATTGTCGGTACAGGGATCATATCAACCTAAACTTTTTCGTTTCATCATAGATTTCGTGGTTAGGTTAAAATATAGCCTGGACCAAGAGGAAAAATTTTAGGCAATTTTGCATTCTGCGGCGTCCATCGGAAATGGTGTATTTGTTTACAATGGAAGTAATCTCTTACTGCTCGTTTCTATGTAAAATGGTGGGCATCACCGTATTACAACTCGGATAAAAATTGTCTATTTGTCAATTAAATGCGACTTTTTCCAATGGAGAAAAGCTGAAACAGCAAGAAAACATTATAATAAAAGATTAAATCAACATTTTAAGAGATGCTGACAGTTTCCAACAGTTGTCATATTTCGGAATTTTAAATTCCTGGCAAGTTTTCCGCGAAGCAAGAGCGCAAAACGTAAAGAGGACATAATGATGAAGCAATTGAAACCAAATTTCAACAGGTTACTACCAATTTTGCGTTGGTTACGAAAATGGTGCAGTCCCCCATAAAATTAATTTCTCACAAACGTCTAAGGATTTTGATGAAATCTTGTATATTGAACAGAAATCGAAAGATGCCGAGCGAAGATCGGTCACCCAGGTACTGGTGTGGTAATAACACTTCCTTAACTCGGCTAGTTATCCGAGCACATTTCATATATTACTGCAGGCGTATTAAAAATATGGAGATGTGTCATTTTATTATAATGTGAAATATTGTTTTAATTGAATACGGAGCCTTGTTGCTTACAAAGGATTGGAGGGTGTCAGGGGGAGAGAGAACAGATATGAAAATGATAGGCTGATATGTTTGACCTCAGTAGTAGATATGTGTATGGAGAAGATATGAAACCACATAAGAAATATCCGTGATGAAATAAACTGGTTTAAGAGAGGTCAGGCAGGTAAATTTCAGTGGATTACATGTGAGAAATTTTGGATGAAATTACTAAAGGAGACCAAGTTGATACTGTATCACTGGATCTCTAGGCATTTGACAGAGTGAGCCATGAAACTATGTTTGATATAGTAAAAACAATTTGATCAAATAAACAAATGACTAGCTGGGTAAAAGAATTCTTAAAAGGTAGGAATTAAAAAGTTAGGGTAAAAAAATGCAGTATCAAAAGAGACGAAAGGGAAAGCGAGTGCAACAGAGCAGCCTATTGTGACAATTATCACTGTAAGCACCTTAGAATTTTGGCAAATTCTAGTTTTGCTTAGGCGGGACTTAGAAATTTCGAGAAGTGCAGTTTTCAGCTTTAAGGAATTTCCCTGTAATCTTCCCCATAGTTACAATTCGCTATAAAAATCATTTTAAAGTGTATTTATCATATCGGGAAACATTTGGTTTAAGAGATATTCCCGTTTGCTAATGTTTTGAAGCACGCGATCGTAAAAGTAGAAATTCTAAGATTCGTAATATCTTTAAATCGCGTAAAGCTACAACTGAACTTTTATCACCAGCTGTAGTCAGCACTGTCCCCGATATTTTGGCAGTAAAATTAAATAATTTGGTAAAGTTTAATTAGTGATTTTAATTAAGAGAAAAAAATAAGCTTTTTATTAAAAGAGATATTAAATTAAAAATTACATCAGCAGATAGCCCTAATTAAGAAGAGTTCATACATATATGGGTTTTCATAAAAAGTTTAAGCATTTGACCGGTAATTAAGTTTTTGAAAATTGATTGTCGTTGATTGTCGGGTGAGAGTTTCGGGAAAGTCCATAAAGTCCGTCAATATTGGTCACATGATGAGTTTAGTGTTAAGACAATAGAAACCTTTTGGAATAGTAAATTAAATTAAAATCGATAGACCAGGATGATAGAAAGTCCCTGTAAAAATCTCAAATTAAACCATCATATACTTTTAAAGATATTAATTAAAGAAAGATTTGCCAAGGTCATAGGCGCGCGCCGGGTTATAAAGGGGGGTTTAGACGACCGGACCGGATCTGAAAAAAACGGGCCCGATAAAACGGGCACCCGATAAAGGGTTCCCCCACCACTCTACCAGATTTTCCCTCGGTCGATCGTTACACGACCAGTTATCCGGTCAGAGGTCCCCGGTCCGTTTTTTCTTCCGAAACTGTCTATGTCAGCTCTCACAGATTGTTGGTGTGCATATTGTCATGCCCAGATTTTCAGATTCTCATGTTCAATTCCTCATGTTTTCTAACTTTTTTTAAGATCTTTTAAGGTCACAGACGGCCTAATGTTTCTGTACATTTATAGACAAGCTTCATAGGCCGGCATTACACTGTAAAAGATATTTGATAAAATATATTTTATAAAATATTTTACAGTGTAATGGGGAATATTTTATAAAAGATTTCTTTTATAAAATTTCTTTTATAAATTGTAAGACGTTGGCATTACATTTTATAAAAGACTTCAGCACCCTGAAAACGTAAAAAAAAGAAAATGGCGCAAGGGACGTTACCAAAGTTGGTTATTACTGCCAAATCCACGAAAATTTTATTTAATTTTTTTTTAAATTTTAATTTAATTGCAATGAAGCACACGCTCCGGTGGTAATTTCCCTACACACCCAACTTCCCCCTATCCTGCACCCACCTACATTTGCCCTCTACAAATTTTAACTTTAAATTCTTTTAACGTTTTCTGTAAGTTATTCATCATTCCCCTTGGTAACTCATTCCACTCCCTGTCAACCTTACCTAAAAAGGAAAATCTTCCCACACCCTTGTGCCTGAAATCGAGTGCCAGCTTGTGGTCATGGTCATCTTTTCCCTGCCTTGAACTACTTTTCATACCTACTGCAATATCTTTCCATGCCTCATCGCCAGTATACGCCCTGCACACTCCCATGACCCTCCTTATCCTCCTCCTGTCTTGGGTATGAACAGAAGGAACTGTAAAGTCAGAAACATGTAGACTATACGATTAATAATAAAAAGGTGAATACTTACGCAAAGTTAATTAGTGCTATGATAGAAGGCTGTACCGTAAAAGACGTAAAAAAGAAAATTAATGTGTTAAGAAACTGTTATTTGGCAGGTATTTGGAATACAGTAATAACAGACGGACTGCGCAGACCAGGGCGTGTGCTATATTGCAGAATGGTGTAGTTCCGCCACCAGCAATCGAGTAAAACCCATGGCACATACACCGTAAAAATAAACACCCAATAGTATACATGGAGAAATAATTCTGATGTAGAAATTTATGGAAATGTTTTGGTAAGAATTTATTGGACCTATTCTTCAGCATCGACCATAACTTTTATAATTTGCCATGTCCTCACATTGCAGCTCTTTCACTAAACTTTGACGAACTCCTATCATATGAAGTCTCGTAATCCACGGTCTAACCTAAATATGTTTACTTCTCTTCTTTATTTTCAATAAAATGCATATTGTGACAGTTGCACTAACTGCGTCTGCAAAAGCTTTCAGGTTTACTTCATTCATTTCAGAGAAATATGACGAAAAATTTTATATAGTGTAATGGGACTGAAAAAATATCATAAAATATCTTTGATAAAAGTAATATGATAAAATGTTTTATAAAAAATCTTGGAAAAGATCTTTTACAGTGTAATGCCGCCCATACCCTTGCTACCTACTTAGATCTTTATTAAAATACAGTTCGTTGCTTGGGTCCCATAAATGTTTTAAAGATTTGAGAACCTCAAGCATGTTGGTAATACATTCTTTTTCTCGGTTATCTATTTCCTTTTTCCATTGCTGAATAGAATAATCAAGTGAAATGAACAAACACCACAACACATTAAACAAATAAGCCCGCGACAAAGAATAACAATGAGGTGGAGGGGGTGACTTGGAGCGCGGGTCACGTGGTTGTAAGTGTGAAAAGGTGGGGGGGGGACCCGATATCGGGAGTATTTTTGACCCGATCACGTCGCCCCGCCCACATCTGGTCCGGTGCTGCGTTTACACGTCACGTATTCTCAGGTCGGAGGGGCGGAGCACCCGTTTTATCAGGTCCAGTCCGGTCGTCTAAACCCCCCTTAATAGTTCGTGCGGTTAGCACACTTGGGTCTCATTCGTACGCCGGGAAGTGATCGAGCAACTATGCGCATGACTTGACCAGTGATTTGTAGAATCAGAACTTAGAAGCCGTTTCTTACTTTCGGTTTCGTTTGGTACGTACTTCGGGAACAATATGTGAAGGAACATTACTTTGGTTTTGTTGCAGGTCGTGACTGGCTATGCTCGTCAGTGAACTGTTTGCGACCATGTTGGGTGTCTTGTTATATCGTAACTTTTAATATGAACTTTCAGATTCACTAAAGGGGTCAGTCGGTTAAATTTCTCTCCACAATCTGCAAACTTTTAGAAAATAGTGTTCGATTCGCCAAATCAACTTGTTGAATGCTATTGTGAACTTTTGGTTTTTATTTGAATAAATTTGAAGAACTTTTGAAAAGTGAACTGTTGTTATTTCTTAGTTAACTGATAACCTTTTCAATATTTGTGGGTCAACAAATATTGTGGCGACCTGATGCATTCAAGTTGAACTATCCAGGCTACATGGTCAAATCAAAATTATTTCGTAAGTTTTACAGAGAATTGTGAGTCACCATCAAGAGTGTAAGTTGAGGCACTAAGGCTATACTCAACCCCAGTATCGGCCTGGTTCCTTACATCACCCATTACTTGAACAAATGACTGTGTTGGTGGTTTACATTCACAAGATTGACTGTAGATGACGTAAATTTATATAATAGATTTAAAACAGGAGACTACAGGTTTTGTAAGATTATAAGATAGAGGAGGAATTGCTTCTTGAAGAAACAAAGTGTGCCTCGACAATAAACTCAATTACTGGTGAGATAAGGACAGGAATTGGGATTTGGTTAGAAAATTGCTACAGTGGTGTATCATGGGACCCACATATGGGTATCAAACACAGGAATCGGAGAGGTGCACAGGATGGTAGCTAGATTTGTTTGTGAAAAACACCATAGAATATGATCAGTAAGTAATGCTGTAAAGCAGCTGGGCTGGGAGTCATTGAGAGATAGGTGACAGGTGAAGAGAGTAGTGGGAGTGTGTAAGGCACATACTGGCGATGAGACCCAGATGGATATTGGAAGAAGAATTAGAGGCAGTATGTGGAAAGGAAGAAATTACCATGATCACTAATTAGCACTTGATTTTAGATATAATTGAGTAGAAAAGTTTTCTTTTGTGAGGGGAAGAAGCATTAGATTTGAGTAAAAATTATCAAATGAAGTGATAAACAAATTACCTAAAACAGTGAAGGAATAAAAATTAAAAGGATAAAAATTTCATGAAAATGAAATTGGAGGTGCATGGATATTGTGTTCTCTATTAAAATTAAAGTAACCGGGTGAACGGTTTTCGCTCGGCATCGTTCGATTTCTGTTCAATATGCAAGATTTTGTATGAAGTTTGATTAAACATTTTTCTTGAAGGCTCCTAGGCATTTTTAAGTGCACAGTTTCTTTCTCTAACCAAAGAGAAGCTTAACTAACGCAGTAGGCTTACCAGTTCCTGAAATTTCTATGAGATGAGGTTAGAACTATTTCCAAAATACCAATAAAGCAAAATTTTACATACGTATGAAATTTGATCCAAACCACTAGAGCCATTTTCGAGATTGACCGGTTTATCACCTCATAAATAGCTTTTAAGGAAAAATGGTATTATTATGTTAAATAGAAATCTTAATGCTAAACAGGAATTAATTAACGGTGCAAGATTAGTGGTGATTCAATTAGACAAGTACATCATCAGTGCTAAATTTATTCACTCCGATAAAACTATGCTTTACCTCACATTAGCCCCCACACCTTCTGATCCAACCGTGCTTTTCCAAATCATGATAAAACAATTCCCAAAAAAATTTACCTTTGCTATGGCCATTAATAAAGCACAAAGTCAGATGCTTCAATGTGCAGGATAGTATTTACAAGAATTAGTTTCGTCATATACCTGTACGTGGCTTTTAAAAGAATTTGTAGATTCAGTAATATTTGTGTTTGTGCTAAAGACACATGCGGTCAAAATGTAAATGTGATCACATTATAACAGCTAATATTGTTTTCAAAGAAGTTTTGTAAAGTAATGAAGTTTGAAACAACCGATATTTACTTTTTAAATATCTACTTTTTAGAAGTTTTACAATCAAACATGTAATACTTAATGATAACAACTCTGTACAATATAAGTGACATTTATCACTATTCTTTGAAATAGAATACCTTTCATTAGTAAATTTACTTGCATTTACTTATTTTCACATTATTAAATTACCATTAAATGACTAACGACAATACTGTGTGAAATGTTCACACAGACCAGCTAGTATACAAGAATTGTCTGTATATAGATGTAAGAGTATCCTGTTGTAAACAAAGATAAACTTAACTAACATCAGGAAGCTTACTGGTACCTGAAACTTTTAAGAGATGGTGTTAGAGCCATTTGCGAGATAAAAATTACAAGAATGGTTTGCTTTTGTAAAATCGCGCTTTTGCAAGGAAGACACCTATTCGTATCAATTAGAAAAGCAAAATGTTATCTAAATATGAAATTTCATCCAAATCGTTAGAGCCATTTGTGAGATACCAAACATATATATATATAAGAATTGCTCATTTAAAGATAGAAGATAAGTAAACAGTAATTTCCAGTTCAGGTTCTTCAGTGTATAACACTTCTCACAAAATTAGAAGAGCTAGATAACTACAGAACAGTATGACATTTATAGACAAAATGGTTGTTAGAACCATAAAAATCTCCCAAGTAAGGTGGTTTAGTTACACGTTCCAAAAGTATTGTGTTGGTGCGTCTCCAAAAGAAATACGAAAATCCACTTTTCACAACATAACACTGAAAATGTCCTGATACAAGCTTTGACTTAATAAGATGATCTGCAATTTTCTGATTATTACTTATATTTAATTAATTAGTTCAATTAACAGGTTTCCTCTGTAGAGTCATCAGGTGACCTTTCAACAAAGAATTATAATAAACGCAGAAAAAGAATTGATTTACGCGTCAATATAATTGCTCCAGTGGCAATATTCCTGAACACCCATTTCCTCTTCCAGTCTACTTAGGGGGCATCCATAAATTACGTGAGGTGAAATAGGGGAGGGGGGGGTCCGGCGAAATCTCACCAGATCTCACCAAGGGGGAGGGGGGGGGGGTCTACGGAAATCTCACGTGAGATTTTGCGAAAAATTTGGGGACAATAGAGCAACAAAAAAAAAAAAAGTCTCAAATTTGCGGCAAAGTCGATTTTAGGAGGGTATTTCGTCAAAAAAGTTAGGGTGTGACCAAAAGAAAAAAGTTTCCAGGGCGATTTCTAGGGGGGGTTCTCACGGACCAGATCTCACCAGAGGGGGGGGGGGGGGGTCCGGCCAGATCTCACGAAATCTCACCAGGGGGGAGGGGGGGGGTCCAGAAATCCGGAAAAACACCTCACGTAATTTATGGATGCCCCCTTATGACATATTAATTTCAGTTTTAAATTCTTTTGGTATTTTTGTTAAATTATCCATTATTTTTATTGGACATTTAATCCAATCCCCGACACCCTCAGCTACGAAGGGAAATCTTTCCACACCCTTATGACTAAAATCAAGTGCAAGTATGTGGTAATGGTTATCTGTTCCCTTCCATGCAATACTTCTAATTCTTCCACCACTATCATTCCATAACTCATCACCAATAAATGCCAAGTACACTAGCATGACTCTCTTAACCCTCTCCTGTCTTCCAAAGAATCCCATTCCTGCTCATTTATCGTATTGTTTAGAGATTGTGTTCTATGGTAATTTCCAGAGACAAATCTAGGAACCCTCCTTTGCATCCCCTCCAACTCCTGTACTTGAAACCCAAAACATGGGTCCCATACTACACCGCCATATTCAAGCAATGGTTTGACCAACGTTTTGTAACACAATTCCCTAACTTCTCTGGCAAATCCTATCATCACTCTGTATAAAGAGAGAAGGATTTTGAAACCTTTTCCTATTACCTGACCAATGTTTCCTGCCCTGTTGTGTTTGTTATCAAAAGTTATGCCAAGGTATTTTAGTTTCAAGTTTTCAACAAGCAATTAATTCCCTACCTTATAATCAAAATCAATCTTAAGGCCGACACCCGACATGTTTTCACGCCAAGACCTAGATGGGGGAAAAAAAAAACCAAGCTGGAAATCCTGCAGATATTGCTACACTGGCATGTTCTTCCCGCGCCTAAAAACACACCTACCCTATCCCGCGTGTGCACACACCAGCAGTTTTTACCGCTAGAATGGTTGTGTTATCTTCTGCTTGTCAACTTGACTGGTCTTGAAATTATGAACAGAGTTTCAGTAAGTCATAAAAATGCAGTAATTGCATTATATGCTGTGCTAATAGCTGTGTGTAGCAGTCATTGTGGAAGGAGAAAGTACTGGAACCATCCCATACTGAGCGACAGGTTAACAAAGAGAAAATTTGAGCTCCTACATACAAAATTAAAAGAAAACCCCACAAAGTTTATAGTATTATATAATATAAAGTACACCAGAGTCCCACTAACCGAAACCGCGGTAATCCGAACATGGTAAAAAATTCCATAACTAAGTATGAAAAATGGTAAAAGAATTAAAACACAGTTCATGAAACTAATTCATACTGTATTTAATTGCGCGGTTAACTACCATACATACTCACATTTTAATTTACACACTACAGTACACACGTATTAGAAAATTAGCAAGAAAACATTAAGCTTAAACAGTGCATAACAATGAAAGAAAAACTATCAAACTTACGATATAGTTACAATGCTTACAAGCGCCCAAATTATTTCTACTTTTTAGAAGACAAAAACTCGGTTATTGTTTTTTGGTGTAATGAAGACAGTCTGTTATACGAGGGGCAATTAAAAAATAAGGTTCCCAACGCTGTACACTGGCCGCGCGAGATACTAGGAGAAATCCGGCAACACCGCCTTCATTGTTGATTCCCCCTACTCCATTCCAACTACCTGGAGAAAAACCGGCGAAGCTTAGTGCCAGTCTAACAGCCATCCGCGATGGAGCCCGCAATCGCCGTCACCGCCAGGTGTGAAATCCGTTCAGTGATTCGATTTTTAAACGCGAAGAAGCTTACACCTATTGAAATTCATAGACAGTTGGAAGAAGTTTATGGCAAAGCTTGCATCAGCGTCCAGCACGTCCGCAAATGGTGCAGGGAGTTCTCCGAAGGACGCACAGACGTTCACGACGAGCAAAGGAGCGGGAGGCCATCGGTGTCCGACGAAGTCGTTGCGAAGATTGAGCGCATTCTCCTCGAGGATCGAAGAGTAACGCTTCGGGAGCTGGCTGATCAGATTCCTGAGGTTTGTGAAAAAACCATCGACAACATTTTGACCGAAAAACTTGGTTATCGCAAGGTGTGTGCGCGGTGGGTCCCGCATATGCTTTCAGAAACCCACAAAGACAATCGCGTGAAGTGCGCCGAGGGGTTTCTTCGAGAATGCGCCGAGAATACTGAAGAATTCTTGGACTCCATTATTACGGGAGATGAAACGTGGTGTCACTACGTCACTCCGGAAACAAAAGAAGACTCAAAACAATGGCGCCATTCCGGGTCGCCGAGGCCGAAGAAGTTTAAGCAGACGCTGTCCGCAGGAAAAGTGATGGCTACGGTGTTTTGGGACCTAAAAGGCGTCTTGCTTACCGAGTTTATGCCTAAAGGGACCACAATAAATTCGGACAGGTACTGCGAGACGCTAACAAAACTCAAAAGAGCCATCCAAAATCGCCGGAGAGGAAGACTGAGCAAGGGCGTTAGGTTGCACCACGACAACGCGCGACCGCATGTCTCTCGACAGACCACCGCCCTACTGGACAAATTCGGCTGGAAATTGCTTGATCATGCCCCCTACAGCCCTGATCTTGCTCCCAGCGATTTCCACTTGTTCCCGAAATTGAAGCAACACTTGGCTGGACAACGCTTCAGTACAGATGAAGAGGTGAAGGAAGCGGTCACCAAGTACATCGGCGGCCTGGCGGCGGAGTTCTTCGAGCGGGTTTTCAGAAGTGGATAACTCGTCAGAAAAAATGTGTTGAAAGATCTGGCGACTATGTAGAAAAATAGTTTGAAATACAAGCTTCCAGATGGTGTACTTATTTATTGCAATAAAAAATGTCTTAACCCTGAAAAAAATGTGGGAACCTTATTTTTTACTTGCCCCTCGTATGACACAAAGTTGCACCACATCTCATAAACATTAGATCAGCAGGTGTTGCAGTGTCCTGTTGCTCCAAATAGTGTAGCGCGAGATCAAGGGTGTGTGGCACCAGCTCTCCTCTGTCATATTCCACCTCATTGTCACTTCCATCACAAGAGTCCACTTCTACATAGTCTTGAGTCACAGCAGCCACAAAATCAACGTCAGTAAGGTTCTCCAATCTTGCATCATCTGCTGCCACCCATTCATCTACATCTGCTTCACAGGCTTCTTCACATCCAGGGATTGTCTATCATTTGTAGGAGATTATCCTCTTCATTTTCAACTGGGGTGTCCTGAAATTCAACAGATGTCCACACATTTATCCAAGATTTTCTCAGAGCGTTTTCTGAAATATTCTGCCATGCCTCAGTGGCCCAATAAACAACATCCTTCACATTGGTTTCTTTAATTTTGTCAACTAAAGGAATGTTGTTATCATCTTGGATCAGCATTATTAAAAATTGTTTTCTGTAAATCAGTTTTAATGTTTGCAGTACGCCCTGGTCCTTCGGTCGTAGAAGTGGTGTAACTTTCGGCAGCAAAAACTTTGCCACAATTTCTCCTCAGTGCTGGGGTGAGACAGCGCGTTATCAATCAAAAGTATAGCACGGGGAGGTAAATGAGTTTTCTTAGAAAACCGTCAGACAGAGGGAACAAACTGGTCATGAAACCATTCTTTGAATAGATTACTATCCATCCATGCTTTTTTCTGGTTGTGATAATATACAGGCAGAAAATTCATGTTGTACTTTTTAAAAGCTCAGGAGCTAACAGATTTGCCGATCATCATTAAAGGCAGCTTGTGGTTACCAGCAGCATTGCTGCACACTAATAAAGTAACACCATCTTGGCTCATTTTAAAGCCAGGAGCGTTGACTTCTGCTTTTGATGCTAGGCTTTTTGTTGGCAATGCCCTAAAATTAAGGCCTGTCCCGTCAGCATTATAAATTTGTTGGGGAGAATAATTTCCCTCTCTTATCAACTTATCAAACTTGCCCAAGTATTCCTGCACCATAGTCAGAAGAACGCCTCTCTCCAGTAATTGTTAGCTGACGAACCCCACGACGTTTCTGAAATCCATCCAACCTAACCCATACTCGCACTGAAAGACTCATCACCATTCATTAACTTTTTTAGGCAAACAGCCTTTTCCTGAACCATTGGTACACTCAAGGAGTTCCCCTTTCTCTTTCCTGTGTAAACTAAAAGGAAAGAGCTTCATCCACTTTATCTTACTGGGACTGTTTCAAAGTCTGCCGAATTTCAAGTGTTTTTCCCCGAAGACGTTGCACAGGACTGTTCAAACTTCACTCGGTTCTTCTTCCAATCACAAATGGTTGCCTTAAAAACATCCAGTTCCACTGCCAGTTTAGATACCTTCTCACCATTGTCTAATCGCTTCAAAGCATCCAGTTTTTCTTTGAGAGTTAACATTGTATGTTTCCGTTTACTCATGATGACAATATACCACTATATCCAGCGATCAATAGCTAACATCAACTGAGCAGTTTGCGAGCCTGCTGACAGTGCACTGACCTCTAACAGTTCAAACGTCTCAAGAACAAAGGGAGGGAGGGAGGGAGTGAGTGTCCCACCACTTGTTCCCAATTGTTACCATGGTGTACCTACTTATATGCTTCGCATACTTCATTCTAGAAACTGGTCACTGTAATTCCGGCTAATCTGAATATGGCCCGGCCAATTAGTTTGAATTAGCGGACTCTAGTGTATCATAAATTCACTATCTAAGCACTCCATATTATCAGCGAATATAAAACAATGAAAAAGCAAGAAACAAGAGCTATTCACAGCGGCGTGTTTTCCCACCAATGTGGCCACTCACTACATCATGAAATCCCGCTGGCAAATGGGCCTGGGCTCATTCTGCTGCATGCAACTTTGAACACGTGTCTTTTCCCACATCCCACTGCGTGAAATCACGCCTGTCTGGCTGGTCTCATATACTTCAATGTAGTTCATATTTTCGAAAGGATTTCACCCACAAATTTGGTATGCAAACACGCCAGTGTGGCCATAGCCTTAGTTTTTTTTTATATGTGCACCTATTAAGTTGACTTTTCTTTGCATTTATCGTCATCCCATGTTGACCTACCCCACTAGATACCCTGTCCAGATCACCCTGCACCTATACAGTCTGGTGTGGTGCAATTTTTAATATCCACTTGTTTTTATAGTTACAGTTTTAGCACCCTTCATGGCAACAATTCTGTTATTCAGCACATCAAATGTCAGAGGTGTTTCATCCATGTTCGCTATTTGGCTTATTTCCACACAGGTTTTATTTCGATGCTCAGTAATAAAGAAATGGAAAGATAATATTTTCTCTTCATATTCTAGTGGCATTTTCCAAGATATTTTTGTTTTGGTTCACATGCTAAGTCCATGATGCTTCACAAATCTGTATCACCAACCAACTCTACCCTTAAAGTTTGTTAAGTTCTACTGTAGCGTTAACTTACGAGCTTGTATTCGAATCATTTTTGAATCAATTCCAATGCTACTTTGACAGGGTCCTTAAATCCATTTCAATATGTCATCTTCTAGTTTTGGCCATTTGGCATTAAAGTCCTCCTTTTGAACATTTAGTCTTCCTCATTATTTTTTTATTCTTCAGTTTTTCATTACTAGCCCACCAACTGCGAATGGCCTTTTCTGTTGATGGAGGGCTGAAATGCCGCTCAGATGCTCTGTTCTTCCAAATATGCTATTACTTTGAATTTATAACGCACATCATATGAATATCTTTTATTTTTTCCATTGTGAAACTAGCTACTAACAAAAATAGTGTACTGTTACCAATAACACAAATCACTTTCAATTCCAGTTCACTGGCACCGTAAACTACACTGACACATCATAGACTAGACAATGTTCTGGGTTTCTGATGATGGGGCGGGAGGGAGACAGTCTTAGTAAGGTTGTGAATCCCTGTAACTCATGTTCGTCGCATCGGTGTACGGCTGCTGCCAGTTGAATCCAATGTTGCCAGATAGAGAGAGATTTCTCATGGCATTCAATATTTGGCCATTTTTGAGATTGGTGGAAATTTTAATTAAAACACTGGACATTTTTATATTAAATTCGAGTATAAGACATACCTGAAGTTTGGAGGCAATTTTTTGAAGAAAAAAAAGTTCATCTTATAGTCCGTAAAATACTGTAACACAACCATTGATACACTTTACATCTCACTTTTATACCGTCAAAATAATAATAGCAAAATATGGATAAGCACTGACTACATCCAAAGATACTAAAGCACGTTACAAAACTCCAGTGACTGAAAATTGTTGAACTACTCTTAGAATGAATCCTGCAAACTTCTGACAACAAACTGACTACTGTAGTGTTAATGTTCACCATTTCCACCAGCTTAAATAGGAATTAGAGGTAACATCCAGAACGCAATAAAGGGTGCCAACAAGATGTTTCTCAAGCGTTAACACTCACACTGACAATCAAATTCGTACAATTACTAATTGTACAAAATCACCCACAATCATTAGGAAACACTTTAAAACGGAAATTAAAACTATATATATATATATATATATATATAGGAAAAAGCTTTAAGGCAATAAAATTAAGGAAGGATAGGGAAATATGACCCAACACTTGCCACAGATGAAGGCGGCTGAGACGATGAACAAAAGACAAACACAAGAGAAGCACAATATTTCGGCCTACAACAGCCTTAAACGTGCAGAAGGTGAAGCACCAGGCGCCGTCACATGTGTACATATAGACGGCCGGCTGGTGAATGGCGTCTCAGGCGCGGATGGTAGTTTAGGTGGAAGGGGGGAGAGTAAATATTGGGTCGATAATCGATACTGATGACGATATGTTATTATTGAAAGAGGTGAATAATAACTGGGTGGGGATATATATATATATAACTATAAGTGAAACGTAAAATAAATGGGTCTTTCTGTGAGGCAATCTCCGGCTGCACCCACCTCCCATAATGTTATCTCGTTGACGAAAGGTTTTTTCCCCGAAAATTTCTTTATTGTTTGTGTTTGTGTCTTTTATGTGTGTTCGCGCCCCACATCCATCATCTAAAGGTAAGTGGTGGCTCATTTCCCTATCCTAATATGATTCATATATATATATGCATTTAAAAATGAAACAGGAATGTAATCACTCCAAATAATTGAAAATCATCCTCAAACATTTATACTTACAAGCTTTAAATTAATACGTCAAATGTAATACACTACTTCTGATCACACTACACATCATTTACAGAGTATCCTTCCATTAAAGCAATATTCATCCACATGATAAAATGTACAAATTTAATTATCAGTCAACTTTTGTCTCGCTATACTTAATTCCTAAGATTAAAATTCATAAAAGACTGGTTTGGAGGGCTGTTACACAAAGAACCTGAATTTTTTCAATATGTGTGCATGAACTACCTGGTTAATGATATATGTAAATAAACTTAACTGCTGAACACAAAACTTATATACCACAAAACTAGGTTTATTGGTAATAGAATAGCATGAACAACTTTTAAAAAAAAAAAAAAAAAAAAAAAAAAAAAAAAAAAAAAGGGAACATGCGTCCATTTATCTTATTAAAAATATTTTTATTGCATGCACCTTATTCACCTTGGAATATTAAAGATTTTTCAGTCACATGACTGGAAAATTATATGCAGGAGATACATTTTTAACATTGCTGCAAATGTATTTTGTGAAAAACACAACTAAATAAAAATGTTCTAAAACAAAGTGATTTTAATTTTTCATTTCCTATCTATTGGTACCACACTCAATGAGTTAAGTGAAAAGTAATATAAAGTGGAAAGGTACCATAAAAATAAAATGACTAATGGAGAGCTTTTTTCAATAATTTCTCTCCAAAGAAACCATACAGATGAGTAATGATAATTCAGAAAACTTTTCTCCATATTACCATTTTAATAAATAAAGTTGTTGAATGGGGTTTAACAGTAAGATTCACATCAAGACATATTCCAGCAGCCATTCTGTATTTTGATGTTGTTGTCGTTTTAGGGCGCATCGACAACTGTGTCATTAGCGCCCTAACAATTACCAGCTAAAACTGTGGCTTAAGAAAGTTCTAAAATACTGTCTGCATGGTCGACTGTAAAGGGGTCGGCCATACAGACAGCAAATAAAATAAATCATAAAATCAGGCGTGGCTTTAAAGAAGCCACCAGTACTCTAAACCCTACAAAACCTGGATGGCTGTAAAGGGGCCAAGAAGGTTTAAAGGAGACTTAAAAACATTACAAGTCTCGCTGGCTGTATAGTGGCCAGCGAGACATGAATCATAACAATATAAAAAATAATAACAATGCTCATGCATGGGTGGCTGTAAAAAGGCCACCCACCCAGTTTAAAACTAGGCCGATCTGCCTAAAATTTTAGGCTCTAGACCGGCCAACACACAAAATTTTAAAACATTCGCCACATTGCTGGCCTCATTGTTTAAAATGAGGGACAGATCGTTGGCCAATCCAACGTCTGCCCTCAAGTCTAAAAGTAATACACAATCAATTAAAATGTGGCGCACCGTCAAAGGTACGCCACAAGCATTGCATTCCGGAGGGTCCTCTCGGCGCAGAAGGAAACCATGAGTCAGAGGACAGTGCCCTATACGGAGGCGAGTAAGGAGAACTTCATCCCTCCTCGCCCGCTGGAAGGAGCTGCTCCACGGCTGAACGGTCGGTTTGACCAGCCGGAGCTTATTATGCTCTACTTCCAGCCACTGCCTCTGCCATGCTTCAAAAACAATTCTCTTCGCTACCGAGGCAAGGTCTGACTTTGGAACCAGATCAAAGTCGGTTTCGACCTTGTTGCAGGCTAACTTGGCAGCTGCATCGGCTGCCTCATTCCCCCTGATTCCCACATGACCGGGTACCCAGCAGAATAAAACCTCCTTTCCACGTGATTGGAGGGAAAGGAGGGCGTACTGGATGTCCTGGACTAGACGGTCTGCTGGTTGCTAACGCCTGAATACAGCTGAGGAAATCACAGCATATTATATACTTCATGTCGCGGCATACCTTCATATGCTGGAGCGACTTTAGCAGGGCATAGCACTCCGCAGTGTAAACGCTGCACCTGCTATCCAGCTTGTATGTATGAGTCGCTCGAGGGAACACAACGGAGCAACCCACTCCGTTAGCCTGCTTAGACCCATCCGTATACACCGGGGTAAAATCGCGATGGTGATTCAAAACATCCTTAAAAACACTTAGAAATACCCTGTCAGCGGTAAACAGTTTGTTGTACCGCGACAGGTCTAAAATCGTTCTGGGCCTCTTTAAAAGCCAGGGAGGAGATTTACTCCATCCCTGGTGATAAAAAGTGGGCAGTTGACATCCGTATTCTTCTAAAATAGCCCTTGTATGGTGGCTGAAAGGCTTGGTCGCTCTACAGCGATTAGCATAAAGCCGTTCGTTGCTCGGTTTCAGTACTACGTCATGCACGGGACTACCAGGAGTTGTGGCAATATGTACATAGTGTCGCACCATGAGGAGATGCCGCCGGATGGAAAGCGGCGGCTCGCCAGACTCAGCACAGATGCTGGGTATGGGGCTGGTGCAGTAAGCACCCGTGGCGAGCCGGATTCCTGCATGGTGGACTCTATCCAGTATCCGTAGATAACTGTCCCGTGCCGAACCGTATAAAATGCAACCGTACTCCAAACGTGACCATACAAAGGCTCTATAAAATTGCAGCAGGCAGGAACGGTCAGCGCCCCACGACCTGCCACACAGACATTTTAAAAGGTTAAGAGTTTTCAAGGCCCTGGCTCTCACATCTTTAAGTTGCACAAGCCAGTTGAGCCTTGTGTCTAAAATGAGGCCCAGAAATCTAACAGTATCAGTAAAACGTAGAACGTTGTTCCTCAGGGTAAGGTGGGGCTCTGATAAAAGGCTTCTGCTACGAGTAAAAAGTACACACCGGGTTTTCTCAGCGGAGAAACGAAAACCCGTGTGCACTGACCATTCATCCAGCCTGTTCAACGTGAGCTGGAACTGCGCTTATCAGGCTGGACGATGCAATAAAAATTAAAAAGTTGTCCACATATAAGGAGCACCGTAAGGGACTCCTTATGATGAGTGATATACTGTTAATCGCTATGGCGAAAAGGGTCACACTTAAAACTGACCCCTGAGGGACACTGTTTTCCTGAATAAAAAGATCAGACACTTCACTACCGACTCGGTACCGGAAGCAACGACCTCATAAAAATGATTTTAAAAAACGGGGCAGGTTACCCTTAAAACCCCATTCATGTAACTGTTTTAAAATAACATGCCGCCGGGTAGTATCGTAGGCCTTTTCAAGATCGAAAAAAAACCAACAAGGTGTTGGCTGCGGATGAACGCAACTTGTATTGCCGCCTCCAGGAGGATCAGGTTGTCCAAGGTGGAACGTGACTTCCTGAATCCACACTGAAAGCGGCTGAGCAGATTCCGGGATTCAAGACATGAGACGAGGCGGCGATTTACCATCCTCTCCAGTGTCTTACCCACACAGCTTGTAAGGGCGATGCTATGATAGCTACCTGGCAACAACTTATCCTTCCCAGGTTTTAAAATAGGGATGAGCGTTGCTTCTTTCCACGAGTTGGGGAAGTACCCTCCGGTCCATATATCGTTAAAAATATCCAGAAGGTACTCCTTAGCATCTTTACTTAGATGCCTCAGCATCTGGTACTGGATCAAATCAGGCCCTGGAGCAGTGTTGTTAGCGCTGTTTAACGTTGACTCCAGCTCCCAAAACGTAAATGGGCAGTTGTAGGCCTCTGGATTCGACGAATTGAAGCACAGCGCGCGCCTCTCGGCAGCAATCTTGCGTTGCTGGAACCGAGGGTCAAAATTGGTGGACGAGGTGATAGCGGCGAAGTTCTCCGCCATCAGCTGCGCTATGCATCGTTCATCGGTGACTATACGTCCGCGATCCAGTAAACCAGTTACTGGAGGGCGAGAGTACCTTCCAGATATACGGCGGATAGACTCCCATACTTTCGACGAAGGTGTGGAACGATTTATAGTGCTCACAAAGTTCTGCCATGACCTTCTCTTGCTCTCCTTAATAACACGATGCGCCTTAGCTCTGGCTTATCGCTTATCGATTTTGGTTATGTACCCAGGGAGATAAATGGCTCAAGACACAAAAAAAGCATTTTAATAATATTGACATTTTTGCCCTTTAAGGGTTGAATTACGAAAAATTAATTTAATGTTACCATGACGGAGACCTTACTCTTTAATATGATACATCATTTATCTATATCAGTCAGATATGAAGGGAGATAAATGGCTCGTGACACAAAAACGCATTGCAGAAATATAGATACTTTTGCCCTTTAAGGGCCGAATTTTGAAAAACTCCTGTCTTAATGTATGATGTCACCAGAGTGGAGATATTAATCTTTAAAATGATACTTTTTTTTAAAAGTGCTTTACATTTCTTAACAGCGACGTCTTTAGAGACGGGAAAGGATGGGGGCCAAGGAATGGGAAGGAATTCGGCCATGGCCTTTTGAAGGAAGCATTTGCAAGGACATTTGCCTGGAGCTATTTGGGGAAACCATGGAAAACCCAAATCTGGATGCCCGGACGGGGATTCGAACCACCGTCCTCCCGAATGTGAGGCCAGAACGCTAATCTTTACACCACCATGCTCGGTCTCATTCATTGATTCTGGTTAGGTATGGAGGGAGATAAAGGCTTGTGACAAAAAAACACCTTATAGAAATAATATATATGATGATATGTGGACAACTTCTATCATTTATGAACGCAGTGAAATACTTACTGCACTAACATACTTAGGTCACAATGATATGACAAATAAAATAAGGTGCATTTACTGATACCTAGCATTCTTCCCTCATACTATCAATGATGAACAGAGATTGATTATAGTAGCAAGCATCCTATGCCAACCAGTTTTCTATGAAATGCAAAATAAAAATGTATGAAACTAAGGAAAATGGAAGTGGCTTCTAGGTGATATAAATGATAAAGGAAAGGGAAATTAACCCACCACATACCAAAGTGCAAGGCTGTGATGAGAGGGAACACTTATGCTGACAAACATACAATACAAAATATTTCAGCATCTTCCTTCTTAGGCTCCGTACGTGTGTACACAACGAACGTCACCCAATGATAAAAATGTACAAGTGAAACGACTGATGAATAGGTAAACATATAGCTATATCGTACATTAAGTTAACTTACCGAAATATGTGAAATAAAATTCTTCATGTTGGAGAAAAAGCATTTTACAATAACTTTGAAAAGAATAAGTATAAGGGTTAAGGCAATAAAAGATCTGGCACTAATAAAGAACAACTGTCAATAGTAAAAGGAACTAACTTTTTTTTTTTTTAACTTACCCTCAACGAATTTAACGATGATCTATCCTCAGCATCAGAACGACTTCTTTTTTTGTGACTAGTGTAATCATCTTCAGCATCTGAAACTTCCATTTCTTCATCTGCTCGTTCATTTAGTACTTCCTCCAACTGGATTGTTTTAATTTCCTGAAGCAATTAACACAAGTTGTAAAGTTCCATGATAAATCATTTCACTCCAAACATTTTGCTGCAATCAGTGCCTTAGTAAACTTTATTAAGCCTGAATAAATTTTTCCAAAGAATCCAAATTCTATTTTAATACCACACTTGATGAGGACTTGCATTCATCAATGTATAAGCATTTAGTGACTGGCTCTTTGTTATTCATTATGCATAAATTTAAGAAGAGCATCATATTATTTCTAAGATATGTTTTCATGGTAGGGTAAAGTTTTTTTGATGGTAAAGAAAAAAAGGGGGGGGGGTTCCTTTATGATTTTACCATTACACGACTTTTAGTGTATGTATTTTTCCAATCTCAGGAAAAGTGTAGTATAGTAAATAATTAGTTAAAATAATGATGCTCGAAAATAATGATCGATGGAAACAGATTTATATAACTTGCATTAGAAATAACATAGTATATGGAAAAATAATCTATCACTTATAGATGAAGGCAGCAAGGCCAGATGAAGACAAGAGAAAACAAACAAACACACATCACAAGTTTTTGTTTATAACCTTAATCATTCAAGTGACAAGACATGTGGCAGGGGTAAGATGTAACACATCATGACCCCTACCATAGGAGATCCATGGTAGATTACATTGTGTACACATCTTTCCCTTGCCACGTGTGTCATCTCTTGCATGATTAAGGTTACGAGCCAAAATAGTGTGAAGTGTGTTTTCTTTTGTGTTCCTTTGGTCCTCCTGCCTTCATCTGCTGTATGTGAGAGGTTATTTTTCCCTATTTTCAATACTTAACAGCAGTTTTGTTGTCACCATAATCCAACTGAACTTGCATATATAAATACAATTCATATTAACATGGTATCTGCAGGTACCAAAGTCAAATGATTGCAAGCAAAAGTTCGGAGAAATTTTCTTACCTTTGACCATTTAACAGTATGTCTTTATACCTGTAACAGTGACAGAAGCAACACAACAACTTACACAACAGGCATGATGAGTTACAACTTGAAGTGCCACCTACCTGATTATCTAGTAAACCAAGGAGACAGTTTCCATGTTAATACTACTTCAAGTGTGCCCAAATTTAATCTTTTCCCCTTCGTAAATAAAGATCCCTCCATTACATAAAGACCTATTGTGTTCTTTTGTCATATTGTATTGCCAATACCGCATGCAAGACAAGTGTTGTGAAACCTTAAAGGCTAAGGTTAAGTTTAAAGATATTACCTACCATACTTTGGAAAATATCTTCTTTTGCCTGAATCTTTTGCTACTCACCAAAGCAAATATTTTAAAAAGTGATATTCTAAAAATTAATTATAATGTAACAAATGGTAAACTTGCCATCAAACATTAAATTTATTATTCTTGGTAAAAAAGGGTACAGGGAGGAAAGTTGACGGAGGAACTTCTGATGGTGATATTGGTCTAACAGCATTTGATGTCATACCCAGTTGAACTCACACTGCCCCAAAGATAGTTGTATTATTCTATTTTAAAATATCAAGAGTTAAAATATCATTGTGCCATATTAGTTCCGCTGCAAATGTATGATGAGTGAACATTATTTTCAGATTATCCAGTATGTACGTTACACGGCGATTTGGCATTAAATTTTTTCAAACTCTGTATATACTAATGATACTCTTATAATAGAATGGTTATTTCACTTATAATTTTAATACTGGATGCCATACTTTTAGTAATACTGTTAATCTGCAAAGCTAATTCTTCAACAGTATTTATCTGAAATAAATGTCACTACTATGTGGTGTGTACCTAATACTTTTAACCACAATTGCAAAAAATTTAAAAAAAGAAAAATGCTGTAAATGTTCAACAGAAATGGATGGACTTGAAAGAAGAAGAAGAAAAAAAAGAAGAGGACAGGAAAATGAAAAAAACATGAACTGTAGGCAATAAAGAATTAAATGTTTTGTTATAAATCTGGTGAATTAAGTCTCTTAGTAAATTGATAAATCATTGCCTAGTGGTCCATTTCTTATTATTCTCGGAACAGCAATGAGCGAATATTAAAGCTGACAAAATGGAGCATCTGCAAACTTATGAAGAATATTCAATAAAGATTTCTATGTGATTGATGACTCAGTTCAAAGTGTATGGTTCGGTGACAGGAAGGATTTATTAAAGTGTGCTAAAAATTGTTTATATAAGTGTGTAGCTTTGTTACATTTTAAAGGCTAAAAACTATTAACTCAAAATGAAAATCAAACACCAAAGCATTTAGGAATTAAAAAAACCCTACCGCAGTGCACAATAAACTAAACAGAAAAAGGGAAGGGGGGGGGGGGGACCAAAGAGGACACTAACAATGCATTTCACTTATAACTGAGAGCAAATGAAAACTCAACCCATACAACACACAAACATTAAAATGTATGTAGGGCTGTATTAAATAATAATGTTTTAGATGGAATAAGTCACTCCAAATAACATCACAGAAATATGTGCCAGGCTAGGTTACTAATATAAATAATTTAAAAAACCAGAATACCAAAACTATTCTGATTTATATATACAAGTTCCATTAGAGCGTGGACACTAAAAAAGAAAACGTGATCACACACACACACCATTTACAAGCTGAAATAGGAAAATTCTAATACTACTACTTTGATTTTCATTAAATAATGTACTTAACAGAACTCTGCACTACATGATACAATACCAGAAACATAAATTGGGCATCCATAAGTTATCAACACAACTTCAAAAATTCATTTTTATTCTTTATTTCTTTTTTCCTTCCTTCCTTTCTCTCTGATAATTTCAATGAAATGGATGGTTCACAGCTGTTAGGAATATTTGAATCTGATTACATTTTTGTATTTCAATCCTAAACCATAAATCAAACAATTACAGGAATATGATATGTAAAGGAAAATTTCAATAATAATATGATACGCTTGATTTTCATCCGAATTTTTCCAATTTCATATGTCATTCTGGCAGAGACTGTGTTCATTTTCCAAGAAAGGTTCCACTTACTGCCGAATTGTTAGGCCTGTTGTAGTTTTAAAGAAGAGAATCACGTGTGTTGCCATCAGTCTGTGAAACATGCAAACATGAAACTTGTGTTCTATGTAACAAGTGTATTTTTTACTTAATTTGTGAATTACATCGATTATGAGGTAGAGATTTGGAACCTCCCAACATTCACTTGCAGAAACTGCCTAAAAATGGTATTTAGGACAGCAAATATGTGGGGCCCATGATTTGAACCTGGGCCCGTTGTACCTCAAGATCCAATGGTGTGGCATTTGAACATGCGCAGCCACCCCTGGAGGTTTTTAAGAGAAGAATAACAGTGGTAAGTTTCCAAGAAACACTAAAGAATTTGATTTGCTTGGATTCTCTATCAAGTAAAAGTTAATAGTTTGTATACGCAATATCATTTTATTGTTACTGAACTAATCCTTTCTTGACAGTTTCCATGCACAACTAATTATTTGAAATGTACCTCTTTATTTTGAATTCTTTAAACAACTACCATATGCGTAAAAGAAAACTTTTTCAATCTCTTTTGTCTGAAACCAATAACCAATTTACGTTCATCTCTTATTTGTTACATACTAGCCCTATTCTTTGTCTGACATCAATCTTGGCTCATTACATCACTAATTTCTTTAAAAGCTTTCTGTCTTCCAATAAGTTTCAAATCACCACCTTTATTGTAACAGGTATTCAGTATGTTACACAATTATTTCCACAGATGAATTTATGAGGGTACTCTGTAAAAGAAATTCACACATGCTTCTAGAGCACAAATAAAAACAAATAGCAAGAAGTACAAAGCTTCAAAATCATATATTTGTCACCATTATGGCTAACAAATTTTTTCCTACATGTAACTAGTTTTTTTTTTAATTACTATTCTTTTACTGAAAAATCCTGCTGACTTTTCTTGAATCCATGATTTGACAGCTGCCTTCACCTCTTCATCCGACGTGCAATGATTACCCATGCAGGAAAAAATAAAAATAGTAAAGTGAAAGATCAGGGGAGAAAGGAGGCTGTGGAATCAGTTCAAACCTCAGGTTAAACAGAGCCTGTACAACTGCGCACAAGGTACCCATCATGCACAGATTTTATGGTATCCCAATTCTTCAATAATGAACCAGACATGTTACTTGGAAATTCAATATGACTTGCGAAACACTTTTGAATGATTTGCCAGTCATTTTGAATCAAATCGTTGACGAGTTTGCAATGTTTATCGTCTGTGGCTGCAATTTTTTTTTATTTTAAATCAATTATGGCTTTTCCAGGGTTGCAATCATAAAATTTTACTGCCCACCGATTTACAGTATACCTATCAACAGCATAAATAGAAATTAAATGACAATGTATCTCAGTAGGAGTAACTTTTTCAGCAGTTAAAAATTCAATAACAGCACGTTGTTTGACTCACACTCACATAGCACTCAGGGTCGGATTAAAACACTGTGGGCCCGTAGCAAATATTAAAAAGGGGCCTGATGGTGAGGCTTCTGAAAACCCTAGACGCGGCGGGATACCCCTAGAAGGCGCGATGCCCGTAACATTTGCTAACTCCTGCTACGTGGTTAATCCGGTACTAACAGCACTACAACACAACTCCCTACCTCCATTTCTCAAAATACACTGGATGAATTCATTTACTTTAAACCTGTGCATACATATAGAGGGGGATTGTACTTTAATGTACTTTTCGCCTGATCTTGCTGCTTGTTTTTATTCGTGTTCTACGAGGATGTGTGCATTTCTTTTCAGCCAACCCTTGTTGTTCTTTTTATTTCTTCAAACTCACAAGTTAATACCAATAACATGGATGAAATATTAAACCACCTTACTCAAGAGTTGGCCTGACAAAGTTTTGTAATCGATTTCCCATACCTCCTTTGTAAATTCCATCATCACAATATCTAATAATTGCAGGAACTCAAAACCTTTGCCCTATCAGCTCCCCAATGTTTCCTGTCCAACCGAGTTTATTTTTTAAAAATATACCAAAATATTTGTATTTTAGCATTTTACACCTCTAACAAGCAATTTTCTCTCAACTATCTAATCACACAAAATCTTTTGTTTTGCATCTGTTTACCTACAAATCTGACTACCTTTATTCCATTTAGATCTATCTAACTAAATATACTGTTCAGATTCATCTGTGGGCAGTACTCAACTATATCAAATTTAAATCCTATAATACACTCCAACTTCTGTCTGTAAGCGATTACCAGCATATTTTGCTGAAATGATGAACAGCTATGGTCACAATACACTATACTGTAGCACTCCACTTATGCTATATTTTCTATCCAGATCCTTTCATTGTAAATTTGTATAAGCCAGTGCAAGGAACAACATCCTTAAACTGATCAGATCAAAATGTGAAACACAACTGGAAATGGCATGCTCAACAACACTAGCACTTAGATCTTTGAAGGGAGGATATGCAGCAACTGTGTGTCAAGTGCTTATGTCACAGTTATTGACATGGTTCTCAATTAATACATCAAATTCACATAAAATCATGATCATCTTTTGCTAAAACAGCACCTTCATACATCAGGTAGAATGCTTGGAAAGATGAAAAAGAAGCAATGACATTTATTTAATAACAAATGCTCATCTCATATCAATGAAGAACTTCCTTCAGAGAAAATTTTTGAGGATACTACAAATGGACCAGTTAGCTGCAAGAAAAACTAATAACAAATGATCATAACCCAACACATACAATTTGGAGAACCATCTACCATTTATGAAAGTCTCCAAATGCAAAATTAACATGGCAAAATAGGACTACGCTGATAACAGATGTGATTGGAAATAAATACGAAAACTGGCTATTTGCAGAAACATTTAACCTCTGAGATTTAATAATTTTGTTTCTGGATATGAGAGAAGTTATAGTCTTGATAATAATGATCCTATTAAATTAAAGTTCAAAATCATTTGCCCATGTTTTTCAGGCTGTGAGGAGTAGACGTTCAGTGGGGTTGTACCAAACATTCTGATCTCATCTGTAACCATGATTATGCCTTGGATAATTTTAGTCTGTGCTTTGCGACATTAACTTGGCCGCCACCTAATTAGGAAAGGTAACAGTTAATAAAAGTCACTGGTAAATTCTGATAGATGATCACTATATTCTTCAATTTTAAACAAAGTCACAAAACTAAATTGGCATCGGACAAAGTCTCCAAAGATAGTAAAATGCAGAAACGATTAACTCGATCAAGCCAGACCAAACCCCATTGTTCAAAATCAAACTCACTAATGCATGGAAGATGATAAAATATTGTCACACTACTCACCAACCGTTAATTAAGTCACACCGTCCTGCCACCTGACATAAAATTCCACCTCAGAGCAGCGTAGTCACACTAATTCTGAAATACTGGGGGGGGGGGGGGGGGGAGGAGGAAGCCTAGGGATGCTACATATAGAAAAACCCATGGGAACACTTCGTTTTCTGATTCCTCCCATAAGCAGTCTTCTGATCTGATCAAATGTCGTATCTCAAGCTTGAAGATTTCGTTATACATATGTCCTTGGTGACTCAAAATATTCCTATTGATCTGAAATTTTGGCAGTGGCTAAAGCATTTAAAAAGTGTTTATTTTAATGTTTATAAAAATATTTGTAGCTTCAATAGTTTGGTCGTAAAAAATTATTTTCTGAAATTCCAAAACTAGTTCATAACTTTTACAATTTTACAGCTAGGAGGCTCACACAACATTACTTCTAATTGAATTCTCTTTCATTTGATACTAAGGAAGCCATGTTTACTATCCTCTAACAGAAAAGTATGAATTATGATGAAAATCTGAAATCGACCCCGCTAATAACTTTCTGTTATCTATAAAACTTACTTTAAATGATTCAACGTGTTCTCAAATGATTACTGAGCAATTCTGAAGTCACTACGTTTTTTCTCAGATTTATTATGAATTTCTGAAATATCATTCCATTAAAGGCTATCTATTTGGCCATTTTATCAAAGTATCATTGCCGCCATAATTTACTTTCTTTTATCTTGTCCCAACGATTTCGTGAATTTAAATGAAACTTTCTGGAAACTCTTTTTATTTGACTAAACTTTATTTTGAACACAATTTCTCCCCTTAAATTTATGTATATTATATCAATTTGCTAATTTTACCTTCCCCTTGTATCTGAAGTTACTATATATAAGGGAGCATGCACAAACTACATGGCTCGGTGCAAGGGGAGGGGGGGGGGGGGGAAGGAATTGGCTGGAAGGCTACGCTGGGCTACGTGGGGAGTTAAGGGGCCAGGCCACGTAGCTTTCCTTTCATAACATTTTTCACAGTTAAAATGAGGAACAGAACTCACAACAGCATGTGAATATTTATTTCCGTCATTTAATTATCTCCGTTTGTAATTTACGGTGGTCTGACAAGAGAAAACAGTACAAAATTTCTTCAGGAATCAAAAGGGAAAAAAGCTACATGTTACATGGGAGGGGTGGGAGTGTAGGGGCAAAAGCCACATAGGGCTATGTGAGTGGAGTGGGAGGGGGCGTTTACACTATAAACTGACTTTCTATCTTTTTACAAAACACTACCTCTTTATTTTAAAGTGTGTAATTCCGGCTATTAACTTTCAATGTACTCAAACTTTTTAGTACGATTTTTTCTCTATATCCATTATATGAAGTTCTAATTAAATTATAAGAAAATTAACACAATTTGGGGTTGTGAAAGTGATTTTTTTTTAATTATTGTAAGTGGTAACAAACAAACATTTAAAATGAAAATTTTACATGTTGATGAACATTTAGTAAAATACCAATATTTTGGAAGTTGTAACACATGTGAAACATTTGAAAATTATTGATTTTGTAATATTGATCATATATTGGATATAATATTTTGTAAATTGCTGTTGAATAAGTGAGGAAGAGTGAAAGAAGTATGAATGGCAGAACAACCGGTAGGTAGATAAGAGGGGGGAATTCAATTTTTCAGATTTTTTTTAAAATTTCAGTCAGTTTTCTTTAGAAAATAACGTCAATCTTGCTAGGAGGGGGGGGGGGGGGGGGGAGAGCATTGTAAGCTAACCTAGAATTTCGCAATTTGCATGACGAAATAGCGGGCATTGTTAAACAACACGATATCTCAGCTCTAGAGTCATTTAAGCAGTTAATTCAGCAAATAAATCAAACTAAACAGTCAATTCAGGTAATAAATCAAAATTAAACAGTAAATTCAAGTTCCAAATCTATCTGAACAGCTGTAGAAGGACTGAATGTAAGATTCGCATATGTAATATTTGATTTCGGCATAATTTCGCTAAAGTTAACATTTTCTGCACTTTGTGAGATATTCAGGATTATAAATAAGCAAAAGATAATAAACCTTGTAGCGAGGAAATCATACTAAAAAGTTTGAGTACATTGGATGTGAAAATCCAGTATTAAACTTTTAAGACGTAATTATATATTTTAAATTCGAGAGGTAGCATTTTTGAAAACTATAGAAAGTCAGTTTATAGGTAGAAAGAAACTTAGTTTTTCCTTATACAACATACTAAAGTTTTGGAAAGCTAAGTACAGTTTAAAAGTTGTTATTCAAGTAATATGTAGTAACTTCAGACAAATGGGGAAGGTAAAATTAACAATCTGAGATAATCTACATAAATTTAAGGGGTGAAATTGAATTCAAAATATAGTTTTTTTTAAAGTTTCATTTAAATCAACGAAATCATTGGGTCAAGATAAAAGAAAGTAAATTTTGGCGGCAACGATACTTTGATAAAATGGTCAAATAGGAAGCCTTCAAGGGAATGATATTTCAGAAATTCATAATAAATCTGAGAAAACAAGTAGCTCAGTAATCATTTGGGAACACGTAGAATCATTTAAAAGTAAGTTTTATAGATAAAGTTATTAGCAGGGTCGATATCGGATTGTATCATAATTAATATTTTTCAGTTAGAGGATAATAAACATGGCTTGCTTAGTATCAAATGAAAGAGAATTCAATTAGAAGTAAATTAAAAGTTGTGTGCGCCTCCTAGCTGTAAAATTGTAGAAGTTATGAACAAGTTTTGGAATCTCAGAAAATAATTTTTTACGGCCAAACTATTGAAGCTACAAATATTTTTATAAGGATTAAAATAAAAACTTTTTAAATGATGAAGCCACTGCCAAAATTTGATATCAATAGGAGTATTTTAAGTCACCAAGGTCACATGTATGAAAAAATATTCAAGCTTGAGATACGACATTTGATCAGATCAGGAGACTGCTTACGGGAGAAACCGTAAAATGAAGTGTTCCCACGGGTTTTTCTAAATATAGCAGCCCTAGGCTTCCCTCGCCCTCTGTCTTTCACCAGTCGTTTGAGCGAGCACAACGCTACTTTGTAGCGCAATTAGTGCTGCCAGAAACTTGACTTCCGTAGATGGCCGCTAAAATTTCCGTAGATTGGGTACAAAAATCCGGAGACTCGCTAACTGGAAGACTGAAACAATAATTCTCGAAGAGAGTCAAAATCAAAAATACTTTTTATTTCCAGGTCTTTAAAATCACAAAAATAATAAAGTAAGAAATATCCCCTGAACATGTTTTATACATTGTCACCTTTATCACCGCTGCTGCTGACCTACTCTCTCCGTCTCTCTCTTATTTTAGCGACCATACATTTTTTTTTTTTTTTTGGTGACATTAAATTTAGCATATATTTTGTAATAGGAAATGTTAAAAACTGTGACCCCTTTAATTCTAGGATATTGGTTAAGCCTTCTCAGAAGCCACTTCTTTGTAAGCCGTGCCAGCGAGTATACAGTCTTTTTAATACCTATAAAATCTGTAACCAAACAAAATATGAGTTTTATTTCAATCGTTGGTTCACACGAGCGGTTGCAAGGAAATGATTCACACTTATTGACAATTCTGTAATGCAGTAACACTATACGCTCAAAGTTTAAAACACACCAACATGAGGAAATATCGACAAATGATAAAAGTATCAAAAATCCGTAGATATGTTAACAAAATCCGAAAATCCTAACTTTTCATAAAAATCCATAGATCTATGGATAAATCCATAGAAAGGCGGCACTGGGTGCAATGTAGACACCCCCCAGTGTTAGTTAGAACATGACTAAGCTGCTTTGAGCTGGAATTTTATGCCTTATGGAACTGCGGTGTAACTTCGGTCGTTGGCAGACAAATTGAATTTTTGGGGCGAGTTACAATATTTTATCATCTTCCATGCATTAGTGAACAATGGGGTTTGGTCTCGCTTGATCGAGTTAATCGTTTCTGCATTTTAATATCTTTGGAGACTTTGTCCGATGTCAATTTAGTTTTGTGACTTTGTTTAAAATTGAAGAATATAGTGATCATCTATCAGCATTTACCAGTGACTTTTATTTACTGTTACCTTTCCTTTTTTGGGGGGTTTAATCAAATTAGGTGGTGACCGAGTTGACGTTGCAAATCGCAGACTAAAATTATCCAAGGCATAATTACGGTTACAGTTGATACTGAAGGTTTATGGTTACCCCCCATGAATGTTTACGCCTCACAAGGCAAACATTATTTTTGCAACAGTATTCATTTCTAGTTTATTAGCTATAATACAGTATGATTATCAATAGTCTTGGTCATTATTGTTTATTACTGTGATGATGTTTAAGATATAGTTCAAATCCGAATTATAATTAATAACACACTTGAGTTCGCAGACTCAGATTGAAGCACATTTTTTAAGTTAAATACATTGTACTGTGCTATATAAACAAGCAACATGGAAGACCACGAATATTAAATGATACTCTCAAACAGAACAAAATTATTCATCAGAAGCATTAATATTCTATTTGTAGGAATTTAGTAGACTGCATCAATTTTTGATACAATTGCAATTCGATTCAAATAAATTTTTTAATTCTTCCAAAAAAAAGGGGGGGGGGGGGAAAGAAGGATAAAAAAACCTGGAATATTATGGCACAAAGAATTTCAGTGGTATTGTTGAAGAAATGGACATCTAATGTCTCTTTGATGAACAAAAAGTTGCTGATAAAAATACTGCCAGGTATACGTAGGATATATGAAGAGTGATAAAAGTGTCAGATGTTTAGTGATCACTGGACACAGATGGCACGTACTAGTGTGAGATAGCTTTGACAGAGTTTGAAAGGGGACTTGGCCAGCTCGTTAAATCACACAATATCAAGATTTGTGGGGTATTTGACCTCCCCTCCCCCTGAGTTGGACTGTGTGTAAATGTGAGGGCAGACATACTTGTTGTCAAGATTCCAGTCTAATCACCACTGTACTGTGCACCAAGCTCATCATAACTCCTTCACATCTGCACCTGCCATACAAGAATAAGTAATAGGTTTCCGAAAAATTCTGTATCATTCCACACCATTGATTGGAGACAAGAAGCAACCCAACTATTGGTGTGTATTGTGGTGACCTGGACAGTTGTCCCATTCTTCCAATGTTTTGAAAATGCACAGCAGTGTTATTCCCAGCATTGTGGTGTAGAGAGCCATTGGGTATAACTTCAGATTACGGCTGGTAGTGACTGAGGGAACTCTGATGGCACAAAGAGAGGTCACAGACATTCTGCGTCCTCATGTGTTACCTCTAATGTGACAGAATCATGGTGCTATTTTTCAACAGGACAATGCTTGTTCATACACAGCACGGGTCAGTATGAACATTTCCAATAGAACGTGTGGGGCCAGCTCTGACATCAACTCTACCCAAGTACCATTATCTATGATATCAAGGTCCAGTTACAAGATTTGTGGGCAAGCCAGCCTCAGGAGAGGATACAATAGCTTTATGCCACCTTCCAATTCAAATCAGCGCTTGCATCGTGGCCAGATGGGGAGCAACATTGTACTGATAAGTGGCCTAATACTGCCAAATTATTTGTAAATTTGACTTTAATCGCTGAAATAATGTCGAAAACCTCCTCAATCCAAGAGTTTCATTTCATTTCCTCCTCCCCTGCATTACTTTGTCAGACAGTGTATATACTCAACAGCATCGTTGTCTTCAATTCCCTCTGAAAAACAGGACTCCCACAAAGTCACCACTGCAGTCTGCCACAACATTATTTTCTTTGGCAGCCAGTAGTCAGCTTTCAGTCTATTAGATTAATTGAAATATTAATTCATTCCCAGAAATATACATGTAGTGATTACAGCAAAAACTTCAATGCTGATGAATGAAGCACATTATGTTAACTTGTTCTCTTGCGTATTTAGAATTTACAACCTTAGGTACCAATGAATTTAAGTATTAAATAGTCGAAGAAACTGCCACAAATGTGTTTTTTACTAAATACAGGAAAATAAATTTTGAAGAACTCATTAAATGAATTTTTGGGTTGCATCAACTTATGGATACTTCACCTTCTTGTAATGAAGAGATTAAATAATTACAAAGTTTCTCTTTCAGGTGTATGGAAGTATAAGTGAAACAAATGAAACTTGAATGCTAGCATCAGTACAAAAAACTGCTACAGCAGAAAAGCATCTCACAGATAAACTAAAATGCTGTATGAGCTGCGGGTATATGTAATTTTAAGTTAATTTCTTAAGATATGATGGAAAGCAACTCTGAAAGATTGCATCCAACAAAATCACAACCGAAAATTTAGAAACATGTAAAGTCATATTCCTTTCCCCAAGTAGAAAAATATTTAAAAAGGGGACACAGAACATTCAACCATCAAAATACATACCGTTGTTTGCTTCTTCCACATCTCTATATTCTTTCTCTGGGCTTTGGTGAAATGGTCCCAAACCTTCTTGTGACTGGCTGCCGAGAAAACTCTCTCGATCTGACCGACTGACCCATAAGAAGAGACAAGCACAGTTATAACAAATGACATAAGCCTTCTGGAGTCACGCCTTCATTTCCCTCCCCAGAAGGCAGTGCAGTCACATTAATCAGTACCAATATGGAAGCTATTTTACCATTACATTTCTCAAAGTAATTGGAACTCTTTACTAATTAAGTAGAGAATTTTTGTTAACCACCTTTAGCTCATATTACAAAACCGATAAAAAATGTTCAAAAAGTTTCTTATGTCACTGCAAGTTTCTTACATACTGGATCCTGATCTCAGTGACTGCATAAATTACTATGTACTATACCCCATCATGGTAAAAGTGCTGCCTGCTCGTAGCTGCAAGCTGCCATCATTCTCAGATCTGGATATTTCACTTTGACAGTTAATTTTTGACTGGAATAGCCAACGTACCTCATTCCAAAACACATTTACTCACCACTGGTGCTGTAACTGAAAGTCATCACACCTTAAGAAAACATCGCAGAGTAAATAGGTTGATTCCAGCTATAGTTTTAGTACTATAGAGAAGTTGCAGATTGTTATTTCATGCTTTTTTTCCCAGATTCTGGCACTGTGCACTAAGATTATAACTTTTTATTTATTTCTAATGTTTCAAAGAATTAAATTTTAAATAGTATAAACATGTAACATTTTTGGATTTCACATGGAGTTAAAAACTTAATGTCCTTACTTACCGAACCTTTATCTATGATTAAACCGAAAATTCAAAAACTAGATTAAACAACTTTCAATAATTGTAAAGAAAGAGAAAATAATCTATAAAATATATTCCTTGCTCAGAAGTACAAGATAATCAGTCTTGGTTTCCATGCAGCTGTAATCACAGGAAAGCTATAGAAAAAAAGCACTAAAATAATTGGTATTATAGAAGGAGCAAACTTGAAAAGCTGTTCAGATCTATTAATGTGATCTCTCTCATTCAATTCTGTTTAATATTTTTACCACCTTAAAAATCTTGTTAGTATGTTACTCTCTGTAGACTTCATAGTTTGATTTTCTCTTTTTTATGCAAAACAACAGAATAGAGCTTAACAGTCAAATTTTATTTTAGGAAGGTTGAAAATAAATTTGCAGCATTATTTACTTCAATATCAGCACCTAACAGTAAACTTTCATCACCATTTATCCATTAAACACAATTAGATAGGAAATAATTGGGGCAGATGGAACTGATGTTATTTTTTTAAAATATATTTTCATCTATTTCATTCATGTATTCATTTCAATAGGTTTTAAATATTAAGTGCCTTAAGATTACACTAATATTATAATAAGGGACATGAATGGAGCTTGAAATGTCCCAATCCAAATATAGGTTCAGTTTGGATATATTATGGGCCCTTAAAATGGTCTAAACCTCTGACGAAAATATGCAATGTTTATGTAATGTGCTTTAGGACATTCCACAGTTTCAATTCCATACTTAAATATATGTTGGGTAATAATTACAATGGTAGGACTGCACAGGCCACTTAGGTGACCAAAAAACCCCTAAGGGTCCAAGACTAGTGATGCAATACTTTTTTTCCAGCTTGTAATATAGTAAACTATTTTTGGTAGTCTTCAAACAATACTATGAATCCAGTGATAACAAACACTACATTAATTACATTACTTTATTTTTTGGTTCATTAGCTGCTCTAATAATGGAAAATTACTTTGATGACATAAATTAGAAAACTGTAGAAGGAACAGAAAGTAAGCTACTATACAGAACTGTTAGGATAACTTTACAAAAAAAGCATGTTTCTCAAACATGCTATATTAAACAGAAAGCTTAAATAGTTAGGTTCTCAAATGTAATATAAACTATAATTTTGCTATCACTATAAACAAATTCTACTCACTGAACTTTGGCTAAAGAAATCGCAGAACAAAAATACAATATCAAAATAGTGAAAACATTTCCATGTGACCCCAAGATAAAAATACACTCTCCACTTTCCTAAATGAAATTTTAAGATTTTTAATGTGATATGCAGAGAAATGTAATCATCACTGTATTGAATAATTTTGATTATATTTAAAATACTTCACTAATACATTCATTTACAATATAGTTCACAGACAATTCAATTAAATTAACTAATTTGCAATAGTGGACATAGTGGTGATTATTTCTCTACTCATCTATTTTCTGTTTCACGAGTTTGTCTTAAATTCTTTGTTTCATTTTAATTTTTCAGTGTCCCCCTCCGCCAAGTAGCTTTTGTCCCTTTTGATTCCAGAAGAAATTTTGTACTGTTTTCTCTTGTCAGACTATTGTAAATTACATGCGGAGGTAATTAACTGAGGGAAATAAATGTTCACATGCTGTTGTGAGTTCTATTCCTCATTTTAACTATGAAAAATGTTATGAAAGGAAAGCTACGTGGCCTGGCTCGGAACCCCCCCTCCCCCCATGTAGCCTTCCAGCCCCCCCCCCCCCCCCGGAACGGAGCCATGTAGTTTGTGCACGGTCCCTAATCTCTTACCCTTAAATACTATTCCAAATTCTTCTACCAATATTCATTCAGGCCTCATCAACAATACATGCTTTATACACTCCCCACACTCTTTAGAGCACTTCATGTCTTCCAATGACTCATAACCCAGCTCCCTGATTGTACCAGTCAGTGACTGTATTTTGCCATAATTTCCAAAAATAATTTTTGCTTAACTCATTTCACCTCATCCTGTACTTAATACCCATAATGCGAGTCCCATATTACTCTATGTTGTTAGTATTTTACAACTGGCTATGGTGATTTAACGTGCCCATCGCTCGGTGGTTGATCTGCGCGGGAACAATGTGGAGCGTCTGCCAGGCAGCGGACGTTTTCCACTATTCTGTATCGCTGTACTGCAAGGTGTAAAGATTGCTGAATTTGTTCAATAGCCTAGTCCAACAAGGGTGTGCAATTTAGGGCATCATTTTCTAATTACAACACTTGCTTTCTTCAAGAAGTTCGATGTCTAAAAAGTTTCATTGTAATATGGAACTAGTGCCAGCCTGGGTATTTGTGTTTTAAAATAAACTATTTAAGTGTGATCTTTTGAAATCTGGTGAATGTTCTTTTGTACTTTTAGAGACAGGCATTTAAATTAATAATCCTAATGAATTTCCCGATTGCCGGGTGGCGACCATACTGACTTTTAAATCTGTAGGATCACCAGTATTACCAGCATGTTCAATCCATGGTCTAAACTATTCCTACCTTCTCTGTTATATCTTCAAGTAATTATGAGTTATGGAAGAGAGTTTTCTGGAGACTATGGCAAAGTAACAAGGGCTTGTGTGGGTTAACAACCAGTTAAAGGGCTGGAAGCACACCCAGCTAACAAAAATATAGATCCCGCCTACCACAATCTCGTAACAACATATTTAACAATTTTACTCAGAAATTTTAGAGACATATACTGATAAAGTGACACAGTGAGAAAATTTTACTTTTAATTCAAGGAGAAAAGATAATTTACTAACAAAAACATACCTCAAATCATTCATATAAAATTCTCTTGAGCAGATGATCAACAAGTCAACACATTATTACAAAGATGCCTCATCCATTTTTAATATTTTCCTTGTAAATAAAATGGATATTGTTGACAGAGATTGTATAAAAGACGGAATAAGCCGTCATATGGCAGTCGTAGTAACTTTGAAATCTAGTTAAGATAGACTCATATAATATATTTACTTGAAGCAAATAACGTGGTGAAAATTTTTGAAACCTACCACTTGACATATAAATGTTAAAAATTTTTGATTAATTATATAAAAGGGTTAATCAGTTCATCCCTAAGAGCTTTATCAAGGATAGTAAGAACTTCCCAAATTATAAATGAGAAGTAAAATGTAGGCTCAGGAGCATGGATGTTTACTTGTCACGGCAAAAAAGTCAAGAGTACCCATCTTATTGTGCAAAATTTACAAATCCAGGCTGGACGTTGTAATGGGTAAGAAGTATGCATTACACAGTGACATTTTGGCTTTAATTGGAATATGCTTATCCCGCAGAAGCTGCCTAACTTAATGATAGAACTGGGCTCCTTTTGGTTACTGTTGGTAATTTTGTTCTTCGATCAACTGTCAGAAGTCACTTCACTGCCCAGGTACCGAAATTTATCAACCAGATTCAATTTTTCACCCTGTATATAAATATTAGGCTTCATATTCTGTCTCCTCACAGCCATTACGATTGTTTTCGTGTGCTTTATTTTAAGGCCAAATTCCTTAAAATGCTTATTCCAGATGTTCATTTTCTGTGGTACTTCTTCTGTATATCCCCAAATCATAACATCATCTGCAAATGCAAACGATTTAAAAGTAATCAGGGTCAAATTGCTGTTTTACTCTCTTCATACTTTCGGCCATTACAGTGATGAACAGCGGCGATAGTGCATTACCCTGCTGAACACTTTTGGTACTCACAAACCAGTCTAAATAGCAGTCTACAATTTGGATGTAGGTTTGGCAGTTCTCATAAAACATTTTAACTATGGTGATCGAGTTCATTGGTACCTTTCATTTTGATAGACATTCCCAAAGTTTTTTTTTAGGTATACTGTCACAGGCAATTTAGATATCTAAGAAAATAAAGATGACATCTCTTCCCCTCTCCCAATGTTTTTCCATGATCATTCAAGCAGTGAAAATGAGATCTGCAGTTGAACCGTTAGGTCTAAATCCATACTGTTCTTCTTCAAGCTGTGGATCAACTTCTTTCCTCCGCCTACCTTCTATAATTTTTTCCATTAACTTGAGGCCATTGGAGAGAAGTGTCATTCCTCTGTAATTGTTACACTTTAAAGATTGGTGCTAGGATCCCCTTGGTGCATACAGAGGGGTATTTTTCTTCTTTCCAGAAGGTGTCCATTACTCTGTGTACCCAGTGATGTCCACAGATTCCTGTTTCTTAAGACATATCAGAATATTTCGTCTAGGCTAGGTGATATGCCTTTAGCCATGCTTCTCGGGGCTTTTTAAATTTCTAATAATGTCAGAGGGGACACTTTACCTCCACTGTTGTTTCCTGATCCTGAACTTTGCTTGTTGTTTTATTACCATTGTACAGATGGTCAAAGTATTTCTTCATCTCTTCCCTTACTTCATCTCCTTTCAATCTTCTTTTTCCAGCAGCTTAATGGGTTCAAATATGTCTCCTTTGGATTTTACAATTTTGTACAACAGCTTCTTTTCTATTTTCTTTGTAAATTCTAAACATATTTTTTTTCTTTTATGATTTTCTTGTTTTTTAGCTTCAGATCCCTAGGTTCACTTAGTTTATCTTCACTTCTTCCCAGATCTTTCTGGTTTTCTTGGTCCCTTTGTCTTTTGATCACGTTTCTTTTTAAATGAGCATATATGAATTCTAAATAATTATTTTAATTAAACTCCTTTCAATATCCAATTCCTATTTACAAAAATACTCATGAATGGTTTGCAGTCTTTGGAAATAGTGTGCAATAGAAGTTTAAAGAAATAATTATAACAGAATATAAATATTTTAAATACAGAAAGAAAAGAGGAAGGAAGGATATTAAAGGGAGCTATTAAATTCAAATCTACATAGATTTAGAAAAGATTGAAGCTGTGAGATACAACTTACATTTTTAATCTACCACTGGTGCTGTAAGGTATTTGGGCAATCTCAGAGTGACTTAGTTTTGTTGGAGTTTTAAAAGGTTTCAGACACTGGGCCTAATACATATCAAGAAAAGTATGCAGCTGGGATCCTGAAGGGTAGAACAAAGCGTGCAGTTCTCGATCATGAATGCTCGTCACTGTCCAAAGTGAGGTTCAACATCCGCAGGGGAGCTTGATAGGATCTGTAAACTGCCACAATTTGGAATGTGGCTCTTCTTCGTAATTTAGTCAATAGCTGAACCCTTCTATTAGCTATGTTGAATCTGCACACATGTAGTAAGCTTTACTATCAAAATTTCATTCCACATCCAAACTAAGGTTCGGCATTTTGTGGGTAGATGGCCCTATGACCACCTTTAAAACTGCAAGCCGGCAGTTCTTGTTTATCACTGGGTCAGCAATAATGCCCTCGTGATAATCAGAAAGGATCTCTTAATGTATCTTTAAAGAAAAAAACGCTGCTTGAATCACAATTACATAAATTTAATATGTTTCAAAGCAACCACAGCTGAACACAATTACAATTTACATTATTCACCACAATATTAACAATCACTCCGTAACGACAATGGCTTGCTCGGGGTTGTAGCATACAGCAGCTTGTCTTTACTATGATTGTGTTCTAGTACCTAGTTGTTCTTTGCCTGTGGTTGCCAATCCCACGTAAAATAAAAAAGGGTACCCCAAAAGATAAAGGTATGTTCTCAATAAAACTCCAGACTTCTTGATAAATTATGAATTATTCAAAAGTACTCATACATAAACTCGGTACCAGTGTAGGCCTAATAGAAAAGCATCAGACTTCTACCTGAAATAAATGATTACAGGTTAAACCATCCTCTCACAGTAAGCAACTTCCTCCTAACCTCTAGATGTGAAAGTTAAAAGTTCATCTCGAAGGAAGATTGAGCCCACATCACTGTTGCGTCACTACTAAAATTTTCTACATCTCCATGACAGACCAACACGACACCCTTGCCGCTCAAGTACTGCTGGATTACTGCTGCCTGCATAGGCTAGCAGCGCCTCCTTATATTCATATTGTGCCAGCTGACTCAGCATACGCTTGATTTGACAAAGGGAAACCTTATTTTTATTCTGATCATTCTGAAATTTTGATATGTTGTGAAGCATATTTTAAAAGTCAATTTTAGTTATGACAGTTTTTCTGCTAGGTGTTGTGGATTTAGAGCTAAAGTTGTAAAAGCTTTAATCTGTCATTACTCCTACAATTCTTCGGTCTGTGAAATGATTCCGTTATCAAAATATTCTATAAAAAATTTCCTCAACTTTTGACATATAACTGGTCCAGATCCCAAATGTACTTGATAGTGAAAATCGACTTTGACTATAAGTGCAAAGTCAGCTTTGATGTCGATTATCTCCAAATATAAGAATGCTACCGATCTGTAATATATCTCAAACTTTACTAAATTTGATTCTCTGTCTGGTGGTAATACTATTTCCTTGTTTTCAATTTCCCTTAATGCTAATGCTTTGTTTCCAAAATGATGCTTTGAAGCAGCCATTATGTTTAAACCTCAATTTCCCTTTTACAGCTTATATTTTGTCGGAATCTTTACGAAAATCACACCATGTGTTCAGTGAAAACTTTTCTTTAATCTAAATGTCATTTCTATGCCCTCAGACTCGTATGTCCACAGAAATGCTGAATTGCAAAGTCAGCGAAATCTCTTATTTTATTTAAAAAACATAACTTTCCTGTTAATTATTGGATCTATCTTTTCATATGTTGTGTACTATTTTATGCCGAACATTTTGAGCTAAGAATCTTTTCTGTCACTTGAAAATCAAGTGAAAACTGTTCTTGTGCGATCTTTTCCATGAGCTTGCAAAATCACCAAGTTCATGATCACTCTTTAATACAATTTTCTTGAATGCAAGTGTCGGAACTAATATGAATTGTCATCTCATTTTACACCTCTGAAAATGAATGTGGCCAAAAGGCTTCTAAAAAATTTTAACTTCCTTTATAGCATGTTTGAAAACTTATAAAACAGCTCAAATTCTCCTTACTAACATATTTTCTGACTCTCAATCTACTGGAAAATGCTTCTAAAATGATCTGTTAGTTTTATGTGTGTTAAGGACCCTTTAAACTGGTTTTGAAAGTATACTGACATAAGTAAGGTTATGTGACAACTCGCGGCGTCTGCTTGTGAGCCAAACCATGTGCACGCTCGAGCACAACTCCTCTGTCAACCAAAGATACTTACAAACTGAGATACTATTTTACCCCACTCGCTATACATTCTACTATCTGTGGAAACCCTATTAAATTTAATTACAAATATTTGCATTAATTATATTCATGACAATAATAAACACATAGTATTAGCAACAAAATAATTATTTAATAGCAAAAAAATAATGTACAGGGGTTTGGGATAAAAGTCACAGACCTTTGATGTTCCTTGCATACAACAATGATTTTAGCAATGTAGTGGACAGAAAAATAAGATTCCTGATGACACCACTATGTAACATGAAACTGCACTGCACTTTGTTGCAAAGCTGATGTGAAAATAATAGCCTGGGCAAAGACTGGAATCACATTATTAAAAAGTGCAAAGTCATGCACGTAAGTAGAAAGCTGACACCTTTTCGCTCTGAAAGTGCAATTAACGATACAATATTTAGTCATGGAGTGACATTCTGTGTGCACAGATGTCCGGAACTAAATGGCTCGTTCTCCATCACATAAAGATTAGTACCAAAATATTGTACTTGTGTGGCCGCCGTACACATTTCCTTCATCGCAGCCGTCAACTTTGATATATGATTGGGTAATTTCCCCTTCCTGTATTATTAGTATTTAGTATTAATAGCTAGATGCAATAAATAATGATAATTTGTTGTGGAATGATAGTAATTGGAGAGAGAAAATCTTATGCTCCTTTTCTCAGGTCATAATTTAAAACAGTGAGTGCTGGTAGTAAACTCTATTGCGTACAAAGCACTAGTGTGATCTCACTAGAAATATTGTTCTTGTGTGTGCCTACTTCCTCAAAGAGTGTTAACAGAAGGCTAGCCCCATTTGTAATTTATATATATAGCTGGAGGGAAAGTGTTATGCTGAAGGAGTTGGGTTGGGAAGAGCTGGAACACCGTGGGTGTTGCTCTAATGAGAAGCTAATTGGGAAGTTCATGACAACTAACACATTTTATCACTGGCAACATTCATATCCAGAAAGTCATAAAAATAAGAGAAAAGAAATTAGGGCCAGAACATGGAATGATAATGATTGGAGAGAGAAAACCTTATGCTCCATTTCACAGGTCATAATTTAAAACAGCGAGTGCTCGTAGTAAACTCTATTGCATACAAAGCAATAATGCAATCTCAATAGAAATATTGTTGTTGTGTGTGCACACTTCATCAAAGAGAGTTAACAGAAGCACAGAAGTTCTAAAGAAGAGAGCCCCATTTGTGATTTGTATATATAGCTCGAGGGAAAATGTTATGATGGAGTTGGGTTGAGAAGACCTGGAACACAGTAGGTGTTGCTCTCGTGAGAACCTAATTGGGAAGTTCATGACAGCTAACACATTTTATCATATCTGGAAATGATAATAAAATAAGAGAAAAGAAATTAGGGCCAGAACAAGAGATACAGATATAGATTAGGAAAGATTTATCAAGTGCAAAAACTTAAAATCTGACAGGAGTTGGTATCGAGGAATGCTCTGGCCATCATGATTACAGGTGGGCAAAGTGACTCACTAAAAAGAGTGGGGCTCATTTGATCACACTATGAAATTTTCAATGGTTCACCAGTTCACTAGCTCAGTTTAAACAAAAAGAGCAGTTATATACATTTTGAGTGTAGTATCTGTTCGTTTTATTTATATTTAGACTGATTTCTAGGGTTAATCTCACACCAGTTGGTTTCTTTTATTTTTGTATTTATTCTGAAACATTTTTGTTTCTTAAATGTTACCGGAATAGTTTCATGCAGAAAATGCCATTTCAAAGCGTCAATGAAATACTGTTCGGATTGCTGGGAATATTTGAGTGATAGTTTTAGCATAGTTAGTTTTACATTGATTTATTTACCAACAGAAAGTACAAACAATTTTAAAGAACTTTTTGCTTTAAATGAAATGAAGGTTACTGTTCACAAATAAAATTTTACTTATTTTGCCATTCAGCAGCAGTGCAAATTTGTCCAGCTTTTGAAAATAATCTTTCACAAGGCATGCTTGTAGCCGGAATAAAAGAAGCAGAGCGGGATGTCAGATTCAAAAGAACTAGCTACCCAGAACGGAGTAGATAAACAATGAACAGGGTGGAACAGAGAACAAACATGGGTAGGGTGAGAAACCGACATTGTTGGCACACACTCGATTGAAGTTCAATAGAGGCTGACACACCACCAACATTACGGCTTCCAAGAAGAACTACCGTTCACTTTTAGTGAGCGACAGCTTACTCGCTCATTAAAAAGAACTGTTCTAAAGAACTGGTTCACTCAAAAACGACTCATCTCTAATACTAATCTGAGTTTTCCATGGTTTTTATAGATAATTCAGGGTAAATGCCAGGATGGTTCCTTAAGATAAACCTGTAGGTGCCTCCTACCATATCCCATATACCCTTTGCCAGGCATATATTTATACAAATTAGGATTAGGACAGAAGGAAGGCACCCACTACTACCCACTTTGTAGTGAATCGCAGAGCAACAATAAAACTTACACACTGCTCCTTAAGCTGAAGAAAATTTGAATGTTTGCTACTATCAAAAGTTAATACTGCATTGAATTGTAATGAATCGGGTAGGTATTCAAGGACCTGGAATAGATTGTCCATTAGGTAAATCTGTAAATCCTAACTAACATTTCGTAAAAATGGTTTTAAAGAATGTAAATTTGCTGTTGTTAAACCTAGTCCTTTAATGACCTTTCACCACAGTTGGAAGAGGGAGAGAGAAATAGTAACTATCATCAATGCTTATTCTTTCCGAGGTCGAAACTATGTTTGTAAACCACTGACTCCATCAACTTTGTGCAAGAATCTAACAAGTTAGTAATAAGTGGTCCAGGAATGCTTCTTAATATTACAGATTCAGAATACTTGCCATTAAGGCTGTATATGACCTATCACATCCAAAGTATTACTTGCCGAATTTCACACAACACTTATTCCTTGAAGTTAGTTGAACTCTGGTAAACATGTTAAACAAGAGATAGACAAGATTTTGACACTGTAAAGTCTAAGCAATTGATTGTCCACTAAGAGAATGATAGAAATTCTATAAATTAGGGGGTTTGATTTCAACTAAGTATTTTTCTATTTTATGTTTCTGTTAATATGAGATATTTGTGTCTGTAGATGATCTATCATCAAAATGATCCAACAACATTTGTTGTTAATACTGTAAACATCAAATTTTCAGGTAGTATTGTTGCAGCAATAATGTGTTTGAAGGTGGCGAGAGATGTAATAGTTTTTTCCATACATTTGCACACACGTCCAGTTCGTGGGCATAAATTAAGCATTTGTGAATAGCATGCCACCTTAACAGTTTGCTGCTGCCATCTGTGTTTGTTGGGAAATCACACTACTACTAGATAGAGACAATAAAAGTAACAAATTAATGCTGAATTTGTATATGAACCCCATCTTAGACCAAAATAACTAAATCACTGTTAATACTGAAGCAGCTTTCCACTAACAAGTTTGGCATGGAACAATCTTCTGTGGAAGTAGTTATAACAGTCAGCTGCAATGATGATCATGTAAATAGTCAAATTTTTCATCTTACTACATACTGAGATTTCTCCTCTAGAACGTACATGAATAAATCACACCTTTGCAGATGAAACAGGTTTCACAACTGGCAGCTGCATTCACGTATATTTTAAGTTTTGTTGACACGAAACAGTATTTGTGGCTAGAAAGTACATTTTAATCCTGAACACAGTAATTACTGATTGCATTCAAATATGTTTTAACAGTTTTCCAAAATCCATTTCTCTAAAAAATATCATTTGCTACAATGTAAAAATGGAGATGCACGCGCGCACTCGCTCGCTCTCTCTCTCTCTCTCTCTCTCTCACACACACACACAATTTCAGTATTTGAGCATTCAATTCTTACCTCTGATTTCAATAGAAGATGATATGAGGCAGAAGTCTTCTTCCTACGAGTAAATTTACACTTATTGTGTATTTTTTAACAGACACATGAATTTTTATAAAGCAGTGATCATTGCTTTAAAATATCTAGCTACTTACCATTTATCACTAACAGTACTTAAGCAACTGTTACCTGATGTTGAATGGAAGATAAAACAGTGCCAGAATTTGGGTCAAACATCTGCACTAGTTTTTCTGTGCACAGAATTATTGATGAACATTTAAGCCAATAAATACGTATGTATATGCATAAATATCTGTCACCTAGTTAATAAGCATCAAAATAGTAAATACAGAAGAATTATAGAAAAAGCACCAAAAGTATGTAAGTTATGTACAGACTTTTGACACTGAATATAGTTCCAAAGCTGCCCTTTGCAGCCAGATATATACTTTCATTACTTACAAAATGTGTAACTATTCCTCCATCGTGAACATAAGACTTCTAAACGGCTCAAAATCTTGACTATCCTGTCAGCAACACATTCAGTCTTTCATACAAACCTATAACCTGGCTGTTCATTAGTAATGATCATTAAGATCTGTGCCAACACACAAGCTCACCTGTCCAGTAGCATATAATGATCAGATCATTTATACTGAAGGGAGGAAGTCTGTCATTTTTAAACAATAGGCACTATCACATTTTATCTCACCTGAATGAGGAAGCGTTGGCATCCTGACACTTTCAGCTTCATAGGAAAAGTATTAACTTTAAGACAGCATCTTCTAAAATCCCCAATTGTAAATTTAAATTCATTGCGGAATATTGTATTTGAAGGATTAGTTGATAAGTTAACTTCTTACATCTACATCAGTTAGTATCTAATTATATAAAATTTCTATAATTATTAATTGTATGAAAGCACTTATATATTTAATTGCAACTTGAAGTATCAATAAAAAGTAAGAAGAGAAAAAATAACTTATTTATTACCACTTTCATTCAACACTGTGCATAGGTATTAATGCTAATAAGGAAGTATGTAACTGTTGTAAATTTTTCTTCATTGCAAATGCAATGACAAAGCTGAAGATAAAATTAAACAAATTACACGGAAAGAACCTAACCAATATGATTTGGCTAATCATGTTTCAAAGATATACAGTTCACACGTTTCAAAATAGAAGGTCAGACAATCGAACACATATCAAAGTCAATTAAACCGGACAATTTCTGTATGCTGAATCTTAAACCAGTGGTAGGTGAAACAAAACTTGAAGAGGAATGAAATAATTTATGCTGATTTTTTTTTTTTTCCTGTCGTCAGTCTTTAGACTGGTTTGATGCAATCCTCCATCCCTTCCTATCCTGTGCTAATCTCTTCATTTCTACATACCCCTTACAATCCACGTCCTCAATTATCTGCTTCATATATTCTAATCTCTGTCTTCCTCTACAGTTCTTACCTTCGACTGTTCTCTCCACTAACAAATTAACCAATCCTACATGTCTCAAAATATGACCTACCAACCTGTCTCTTCTTTCTGTAAGCTTCTTCCATAAACTTCTTTTCTCACCCATCATATCCAAAACTCGTTCATTTCTAACTTTGTCTGTCCACTTAATTTTCAACATTCTTCTGTAGCACCACATTTCAAATGCTTCAATTTTCTTTCTTTCCGGTATTCCTAAAGTACATGTTTCACTACCATAAAGTGCTGTGCCCCACACATAGAGTTTTAAAAAGTTCTTTCTAATTCCTAGATCAATAGTTGAAACTAAAAGGTTTCTCTTCTTCATGAAGGCTCTTTTTGCTAGTGCTATTCTGCTTTTAACATCATTCCTGCTTCGGCCATCGGTTGTAATTTTGCTTCCCAAGTAACAGAACTCGCTCACTTCTCCTATTGCATCCGATCCTATTTTCATATTTAATCTGCTAGTATTGGTATCATTTCTGTTACATTTCATAACTTTTGTCTTACATTGATTTATATTCAGTCCAAAATCTTCCTTCAGTATTTTGTTCATGCCATTCAATAACCTCTCAATATCCTCAGCCCTCTCTGCTAACAAGAGAATGTTATAAGCAAATCGTAGCATACTGATTTTTTCTCCCTAAAAGCTTATGCCACATGGAAATTTTTCTTTGACTTTCTTCATTGTTTCTTCTACATACAAGTTGAATATTAACAGGGATAGACTACAACCTTGTCTCTCACCCTTTTTAACAGATGATTGTCTCTCGTGATTATCTACTTTTATTACAGACACTTGATTCTTATATAGTTTATAGAGTATTCTTGTATCTCGATACTTTAGACCCGACTTCTTTAAAATTTTGAACATCTTGTCCCACCTAACATTATAAAAACCTTTTTCTAAATCAACTAATGCTATAAAAGTATCTGTTTTTCTTGATCCACCCTTCAAGTATTAATCTTAAAGACAGAATTGCTTCCCTTGTACCATGATTTTTCCTAAAACCAAACTGATCTTCACCTACTATCTCTTCTACTACCCTTTCCATCCTTCTGTATATTATTCTGGTCTGTAATTTTGAATCATGTGATGTTAGACTAATGGTGCGATAATTCTCACATTTGTCAGCTTGTGCATTCTTTGGAAGTGTCAAGATGATATTTTTATTAAAATCACTTGGAATTTTTCCTGTTTCATAACTTTTTGTTATCAGCTTGAATAATCTTTCCATTCCCTTCCTCTCCTAGGGATTTAAGAAGTTCTGCAGGGATCTCATCAATTCCAACTGCCTTATATGCTTTCAAGTCATTAAGAACTTTATTAAATTCTGTCCTCAGAACAGGATCTCCTAAGTCATCAATGTCGATATCACCTTCCTTTTCCAATACACTATTGTTCTAGAGGAGGGGCTACTGCAGTAAATCTAGAAATACAGAGGGCATAATGTTCTATCTATGTACTCAACATAGAAGATAGAATGCCAACATGTTCATGAATTTTCCAGATCATAAATTCAACAGTGGACATCTTTCACGTAAGTGAGATACACAGGGAAGGCCTCTGAAACTGGAAACCGGTGACCAAGAGGTTAAAGGGCAACGAAAGCAGTTTAAGTAGTTCTGAAAAGAAATGGGGAAAATTTGGATGTAACAAGTGTCATTGTGTCTCATATGGTTGGCAGAATCTTATGGATGGTTTAAGAAATAAATCTGAGGCACTAGATAACTGTTACTTTTTCAACACAGATATTTTTTTGTCTTCTTCAGATATATCTGTTGTTCCCTTACTTTCCAGACTCAAAATAAACCTCTCCCATGTTCTCAGTGATTTCAATGCTGCTCCATTTCCAAACATAATTCATTTCCCCTATCCTCTCCACACAAGATATTCACACAACTCACTCAACAAGTGAAACAGTATCTTATGTATAGTCTCTTATACAAATAAAGGACTAGATCAAGATGCATTTGAATCTAGAACCCAAATTTTATTGGGCGTTTATTGTGTTCTCTTTTTTATGTTCATCACTCCCAGCTGCCTTCATCTGTAGTAAATGTCGGTTTGTATTTCCCTATCTTTCCTTGATTTTATATATATAGACACACACACATAACAGGCACTAGACAATGGGAGAAATAAAAGGTATAAATAGCATAGTAACCAATGTTTGCCAAATTAAAGGCGGGACGGTGTCAAAACATCTCTCTCTCTCTCTCTCTCTCTCTCTCTCTCTCTCTGTGTGTGTGTGTGTGTGCGCGCGCGCGCGCGTGTGTGCACACTGGTTCACAGAGTGGCTGGCTAAGTCACATTTTCCCACTCCCCACAATATTCGCTAGCGAGATTCCTATGTAATCTGTGTTTTTGTCTGTTTTGTGTGTTTGCGCCATGCAACCATCATCTAACCTAATTTGTAATTAATTTTTGCTACTTAGTGCTTGTGATTTGTTACCTTCCAAATAATTATGAGTGAGAAATGGATTTAGGCCAATTAAAGTAAAGAAGGATAGAGAAATAATTCAAACACCTGCCACAGATGATTGCAGTTGTGAATCATGAACACAAAGATAAACACAAGTAATGCAATATCTCAGTGAAGAACATTGTTTTTGCAAACAGGTGATACACTAAGCTAGGTCAGATGTGTGCTCACTGATATCCACTTGGTGAATGAAGGGCCCAGATGGCGTGGACTGGGTGGCATGGAGGAGGCCGAGAAAGTACTGAATTGATAAAAGCTTATGCTAAAGGTATATTATTGTTGGGGAATATCAACAACATAGTTAATGTGTTTTGATATAAAGATCAAAAAATTTTAAATAGGAGAGATGCAATATGGATCTATAAAACGTGAATGATAGTATTAAGTGCTGGGTCTACTGGGAGGGTCGTATTGGAGATTGGGACTAGAAGGATGTCTGGTATCGAGGATATTTTGGCAAGCTAGTTCCTATCTACAATGTTCAGCAAAGGTTGTGGTGCCAGTAAGGGCTATCAGAGGATGCGAAATAACCACCACTTATCAAAGTTGAAGATTACTGCAGCGTTACAACACGAATAGACATGTACATACACAGAGCTTTAAAAACTTTGAGCTTGTATTCCTTCAACAATAGAGTGATGTAGCTACCTCACCTCACTCTACTGTTAAAGAAGAGATATGAGCCTGAAAATTTCAATGCACTATGTGTGTATGTGGTTTTTCAAGTTTCGACACAGCAACAATCTTCAAATTTGGCAAGTGGCAGTTATTCTCATATCCAAATGTTTAATATATAGAAATATTTGCAATGATGGTTCAACAAATAGTGGGAACAAGTTCAAGGGAAAACCTGAGCTTTGCAAAATATCAAAACTAGTTACAGGCAGTCAAAAGGAGCAAAGAACAGAAAATGGGTATATCCATTCAATGCTCTAACTTTTCCTCTTCTTTTTTCTCTCATTTCTCCTATCACTATTACACAACTTGAACCACAGTTAACAAGTAGTAATGCTTAACTTCATAGTTTTCTAAGTTACTGTTCATGTTTATTTACTGTGATTTACATTTATTTATATCTACCTACATATTTATCTCTTTTTTTTGGTAAGGGTGTCAGGGATTGAAATAAGTCACCAAGAGAAATCCCCTTATATAAAACGCTAACGTGGAGTCTGGATGCGTCGTCTATAGCTGCTACTGCTATTGGTTAGAGAATGGCCAATCATCAACCACCATATTACATTCGTACCATCATCTTGCTTTTCGTTTATTTACAGCTAGACGCAGATATTCATATAAGGAGAATGAGATTCAATATTTATGCTATTTTATCTGTATCAGTTAGATGCAGAAATTCATGAAAGGAGAAGGGGATTCAATATTTATGCTATTTTATCTGTATCAGTTATCAAAACTAGGTTAAACCATAACCTAAGAATTTTTTTGGCACACGTTAAGAAACAATGAAGTTTATTAAAAACTCTGAGAAATGTACGTAATCGCACAATGTATCAGTCAAATAAATAACAGTTATCCATTTTCGGAATTATAAAAATGCATTTATTTAAATAAAATCCTAACCAAATACTCTGATAATCTAACCAGAATAAGGTATTCATATCACGAAAGACATAATTAAAAATGATTTCAATTTATAATTCACAATTCGACAACGATATTCTTGCAGCCAAATAGCGACGAGCAGAGATAGAAAATTAATGCGAGGCAATCATACGTTACAAGTTACAATTGGTACGTTCGTTTAAATTTACATGTTGCTTTTTGTTTATTTATGACAACTAGACGCAAAAATTAATGCAAGGAGAAGAGTATTCCATGTTTACGTTATTTTATCTGTACCAGTTATAAGAACAAGGTTAAAACATAACCTAACAATGTTTTTGGCAGATGATAAGAAACAATGAAGTTAATTAAAAACTTGAAGAAAGTTTACACCAAATTTACGAATCGCGAAATGTATCACCGAGATAAATGACCGTTATCCGTTTTTGATATTATACTTTCCGCCATTGAAGTAAAATGTATTTATTTAAATAAATCATAGTCAAATACTCCGATAATATAACCACGGTATGGTACTCATATCACAAAGATTTAATTAAAAATGGTCGATATTCGCTTTTTCATGCAATCTTTTCCAGAATAAATTCAGACTACTACCATAGGTGCTGCCTGTTGTTATTCATATGAGGGTAATAAAAGCTATGATTTTCGAATGCAATGGTAATGTAGGTTGGGGTTAAGTTGACCAGAATCGCAACTGACACATTTTGTTACAGCATAATTCGCTCTGAAATGAGTTTTACAAACCATTTAAACTGCTTTCATAAGTGCCATGTTACTGGAAGTATTATTTATTGTGGGGGAAAGAAGTTTCATATTTATCGTGCTGGACCAGGAATAAAACTGATATTACATTCACAGCAAAAGTTTTTGTAGGATTCCTAATTTGTTTTTAATTTTATTGGTTCTATACTTCCATCGTCATTAATTCAGTAGAAGTTACTACTGTATCGCTATGTGAACTGAAAATGAAATATATAGAACATTACAAAATCAAAGCCATTAGCATTATGTAATAACAATTCCATATAATTAACCAATCGAAAAAAAAAATGAACTGCCAGGATATTGCATTCAAACCGTCATTTTTGATGGGCTCGAAGCTAGTGATGAATAATTTGCCAAAAACGTTGAAAGAATTTAAAGTTAAAATTTGTAATGGGTAAATGTAGGTGGATGCAGAAAAGGGGGAAGATGGGTGTTCAGGGAAATTGCCACTGGAGCGTTCCATTGCACTTTAATTTAATTATGTAAACAATGAATGAAAGGTGCTAAGTAGCAAAAAAAGAATTACAAATTAGGATAGAGAAATGAGCCACCACTGATGGATGTTGGGCGTGAATACACAAAAAAGGACAACTTACTTATTTGTTGACCCATGACTAGTTTTGCTATTTTGGAAAGGTTGGATATTCCATTCAAATCACTACTCTCTTCTCCGTGTCCTCTGATCTTACCCCCACCATGGACCATGTTCCTCACTCCATGGTTACTATTTGAGGCAGTTCTTAAAGGAGTAAATGCTCCGTTATGTTCTACTTGCTGATGAAGGGCTAAATTCAGAAAACTGTAATGTTTCTTGTGTTTGGGACTGTTATGTGTCTCCACACTGCCCTTAATTGTTTCAGTTAGCGAGTCTCCAGATTTTTGTAACAACTCTACGGAAATTTTAGCGGCTGTCTACGGATATTTAAAGCCAAGCGGCTGGCAGCACTGCCCATTGATTTACCACTGGTTCCGGAGGTAAGGTCACATTTGGCCTTTTTTATGCCTCATTAATGGTTAAGGTAATTAGAGGCTGGATGGGACTGGGGACAAGGAATGGGAAGGAATCTGGCCATGGCCTTTTTGAAGGAAGCATCCCAGCATTCGCCTGGAGTGATTTGGGAAAAACATGGAAAACCCAAATCTGGATGCCCGGACGGGAATTTGAACCTGTCCTCCCGAATGTGAGGCCAGAACGTTAACCTTTACCCACCACGCTCGGTCACATTTGGATTTTTTTATTATATAGGCATTATTATGAGAATGTGCCTTAAGAAATGCTTTCTTTGTTGATGAAATCAGTTTATTTACTTTCCCAAACATTTAACATACTTCTTCAGCGAGTCGTCATACTCCGTGAGCAAACCACGTCCCATGAATAAAATTAGGATAAAATACTTGGAGGGCTTTGGCTGCCTTGTTCATATAGGGAGCAGCATCTGAGAGAAATATAAACACTCTTTCATTTCAGAAAATTCGGGAAATACTTTTTTAAAACCTACATTGATAAATCTGGCCATCGTAGAATGATCTGCCAGTTCTTCGCAAGCCACCATAAAGGAAGAGGGTTGGAGTTTTAATGGATCAACAAGCCTACAGCTTGTGTGGCAGTATCATTTTGTTGAAACCACAGAGATATTTCCAAGCCCATAGAGGCCAGGCTTCAGGGAGTTGCTGTCCACTCTACACAGTGATTGGATGTAACAGTCACCATGTGTGTATATTCTTCAAGAAATTATGGCCCTAATCATCATCCTGCACAGCTTCCGGACTGTCAAGGTCAACTGGGAGCGTAGTCCTATCTAGCAACTTCCGTCCTTTCCCCATTCCTCATTTTCCTGGCCACCCATCTCACACACCTACTTGCTCACTCTTTTTTTCAAGCACCTTAATCCATATATCCTGTGATAGAGGCTTTTCTCTTCCGATTTCAAATTTAAATTTTCTTTGGCATTCTTTTGACACTCATGCTCATCATGTTCCCATACTGCTAGTCTGGATTCTCAGTTAAATCCTGTACAGGTTCCTCTTTGTATGTTTCCCCTCACATACTCGTTTTGCAACTTGTCCAATCTAGTCACTTCAATCCAGTTGCTCCAAAACTTCATCTCAGTGGCCTGAATTCTGTCAATATCTCTCTGGTCCTATTATCTCCAATTCTGCAACACAACACCAGACCCTCTCTCACCAGATGTGATAACAGTGTCAGCCAGAAGATTTTTCAACCTTGCAATATAAGAAGCTTGATGGCTGAATTGCTTAAGTTTCTATATGATGGTAAATTTGTAAGGAAGAAAGTGAACACCTGTATACAAAATTCTCTTTGCACCCTGATCATACATTACCAAGACAAGGGAATGTCATCTGACTGAATGCCAGCGAGATCTGTTAAGAACTGCCACATAGCAGTGATATCCTCTAGCATTAAAACAGTAGAAGGTTTCCAAGCTGATTCTCTCACTTTTTTTTTTTTTTTTGGTAAAACCTGTCTGGATTTCCTTACCTACATCAACAAAGCATTTCGTGTCAATGTCGTTAAGAACCCTTCAATATCAACCAATTGCAAAATAAGAGTATCACAATGACAGACTATTTTTTAAAGTGAGTTTCCACCACAAACAGTTGATTCTCACTAACCCATGTGGTGGTGGAAGCTGATACTATGATACAACAAAACCCACATCAACCTACTCAATAGCATCTGCATGGTAGTCACTTCAAAAATGGTAAACATTTCTGCCACACCCTGTATTATATACCCACCATAAGCAGTGAGCTATTGAAATAAAGACTATAATCGCTCATTTGCTGCAATAATGACATAACTCAAAAATGAGCTGTCTTGAATTATAATCTTAGGATGGACCATTTTCGCAAATGTTACAACTGATACTATACATTTTCCCTTCTTTTATACTGTTTTCTTTCAATAAAACTTTGAGATAAGTTATTTTCTAGGGAATGCATAAAGTAGTTTCACATGAGGCATTTGAATTGGTCCTTCGATAAAATTGTCATTTTTGAGTTATGTCACTGTTGCAGCAAATGAGCAAATTATACTATTACATATTTGGCATCAATTTCTTTTAGTTACCATAGTCACATGGTGCTTTTGAAAAGATATTTTATTACCAAGAAACTAAATGGCTTATAAACAAATTAAGATTACATTCATAATCTCTTACCATTTCTGTGTAGAAATAAGTAGAAACTTGGTAAATCTGAATTATGGTACAGCTTATGAATCTACTACCAATAACAGATCTACACGTCCTCTTACAATCTATACTTCTATACTGAATTACAGAAATCTCCAAAAAGAAGATGATAAAACAAAATATTAATTTCAAAATGCAATAGTTCAGTTCTCCCAAGTCCCCATGACCACAATTTCAGGACACTTGTAAAGGATTATCAATAACTGTGCTTTTCGTCTAAATATTGCTGTAGATGGAGAGAAAATATAAATTAAGACTAAACTGTATGTATGTTTCTAAGTATCTATGATCTACCTTCAACTGGTGATAGTGAGTAAGATTAATAACGAAAGTTGTTAATATACTCACATTGAATTAGGATTCCCTGCATTCGCCCCTTCATCAGCTCCTTTGCTCTCTGGAGTTCCTCTTCATACTGAGCTTTTTCATTCAAGAGACGTCGCACATGAGAATTTGTTGACTGTATCATCGTGTAAAAGGTGTTGGCATTGCGTTTGTTGCAGTCACCTCTCTCCAGCCATGTTATTACAACTTGTACAGCCTTTGTGAATGATTCATCAGCTGGAAAAATGATAGATCATAACACTGACAAATTCTAAACAATTGGCAAGAAATAAAGATAGTTCTTGTAATTACAAAATGTAAAAGAATGGCTTTGTTACCAAAGGACAGACCAAGGGTTTTAAATACAAATGACACTTTTATCAATGTATTGATGACGGTCAACTGAAGAAATAATTCGATAAAAGTGGCAATGAAATTTTATTACGTGGCATCCATTAATTACGCGAGATGTTTTCCCGGAATTCCGGACCCCACTACGTCGGAGGCCTCTCGCCTGCCTGGACACAGTGATCAGCTCGGTGGGGTAGGCAACAGGAAAGGATGGTAAGATGAGGAACGGGGCAATGGAAACATTATCTCGAACCACTAGTTGAGAGTGATCAGGGTATAAACTCAAATTTGTATAAACAGCCCATTCAGAGTCTAACTTATAGGAACTTGATGTATTACTTCAGCTGGATACGCTCAGCCATTCGCACTCATAACAAAGGATACAGTAGAACTCCAATCATCCGAACTCGATTATCCGAATCGCTTTTTTTAATTAAGACGGGAAAGTACTGCGAAAAAGCTTCCCCTATTTTATAAAAACCAACCCAAAGTTTGGATGCCTGCAGCATTATTTACAGAGTGGTACAGTGAAATTTTCATCCCTGAAGTGAAAAGGCACCAAAAATCTCTTGGAAAAGAAGGAAGTTGTTGAAAATGTACCAGCTCATGCCACTGAAGAAGTTTTGGAAAGAGGGAATGGTCAGTTTAAAACAACCTTTTTACCGTCAAACGTCACAAGCTTGTTGCAACCAATGGACAAGTCTGTTATCTAAGCCATGAAACGCCATTACAGAAGGCGACTTTAGGGAAACTTTTGGTGGAGGGCGAAGACGAAGAAGGTGTGTTGCTAACCACAAAATAATAAATTTGAAGATTGCGCTATCATGGCTGTGGAACCTTTGAGCTTGGTTAAGGCAGTCGCATTAAGACGTGCGTGGAACAAGTTGAAAGGCATACCAACTGAAGAAGAGAAGGTAAAGAAGAAAAAGGAAAAAGAAGTTCAAGATATGTAAATGGAAGAGACAGGAGAAGATGTGGATGATGTGTCAGAAACATTCTTTTGAAAATTCCTGGATGTTCAGAAATTACTGCTGAAGATATAGATTCATCAGACCGTGGGTATGAAATTCTAAATGATGATGAACTTATTGAAAGTGTGAGAGAATAAAGTGTCGAGGAATAAGCTGGCCCTAATATCGAAGTTGAAGCAGACACGGGACCATCAGCGCTGATGTGAATGGAGCGTCAGTTCGAGTGTGACCACATGCAACTTCTCACAGTCAAGCATTCGCGTGACTTGGCTGCCCGAAAACGGATGAGTACAGTCAAACAGCTCACTTTGACTGAGATGTTCAGCAAGCAATGGCTTATTACAATGTACATACTGCACGGCACTTGTAAGTACGCTTAACACATGAAAGTGTTGCCTTTTCATTTTATTAATTAAAAGCTGCTTTTCCCCCATTTTCAACAAGCATCCAATAATTAATTAAAATATACCCTTTTTCAGAAAAAATCCAATTATCCGAATTTCTGATTATCCGAATGGGGTCCGGTCCGAATTGATGCGGATAATTGGAGTTCTACTGTACAACAAACTGATCCAACCAGTCATCTTCACTTATTCTTTTTCACGTCACAGAAATGTTCTTATCACACATTATTTCAAGGAGAATTAAAAGAAAAGTGACAGTACTCTTCCTGCTTTCCATTGTTTTAAAAACAGAAGAAAGTTTGATTCTATTGTTTGAGTGAGTAAACTACTGGGACCTAAAATTTTTGAACAAAATAGATAGTGAAGATTATAAAAACTACTTGAGAATGGACAACACAATTTCACGTTTTTGCTAAACAAAGTTGGTCCACCAATCACAAAATGCTGTACACACTTGCAATAACCCATACCTGCAGAACAACGCCTCATAGCAAAATTGTAATTTCTGGCCGCAGGGAGAACATATGATCTGAAATTCAGTTGCAAAAAATCTCTTGGGAAAGTCATTTCCAAAATGTGCAGAGCAATTGATAAAGCTCACTGAGGCGAATATCTGAAGAAAAGTGAAAAATTATGTCATTTTACATTCCCTGATGTCTGATAAAGTGGTATGTAAGGAAATGTAATATAAAAAAAAAACTAGATAGTCTTGGTACTTATTACTGCAAGAATTATATCAGAACAGTATTGATTTTAAAGAATAACAAAAAATATTTGATAGCTTTTAGTAGTAGTTCGAAAGCAAACAACAACTTGTATCATCAGAAAGTCAAATGAAATTAATTTGTATTATACTGTTGTCCCTTTATGTCTAGTTAAATGTTTTCAATATGCCTTATTGAAATAAAAAGAAATGAAAAGCCACTTTGTGGTGAGACAGTACTATATCAGGAGATTCTGAATGTCTTTCCACCTTACTTCAACTGAAAGGGAGTAATTTCAAGAATTTTGTGTACAAAGTGTTTGCTTTTGTTTACAAAGCTATAGTACCCCTTTTCATAGTCATTGGTATAAAGAAAACAAAAAAGCTGTTCTTATTATGCAGCAAATTACAGATGCAATGGAAAGAGCGAAAGAAGGTTTCCTCTGAAGAAGGACTTGTTCCTTCTTCGTAGAGAGGAGTTCTCTCTTTGTGGTTTTCCTTTTTTCCCCCTTTTCATTTGTAACTTGTGTGGAAATTATGTTGTGCTAGAAGCACAAGCCACATAGAATAACCAACATTATAGTGTAACAGTTTTAAGCATAATTGTATTGTTTTGAGATCTAGGGCCACTATAGCTTTACACTTGATATACAGAGTTTGATTTTCATTTCATGCCACCGAGTTCCAATAACTGTATTGACTGGTGGTCAGGACAGATTTTTAAATAAGGAATTATTTGTGTGCCATATTTCATAGTGCTTTGTTGTTGCATTTATTCTCGTATAAATTGTTTTAATAAATTTGGGCATGAGAGGCACACTAGGCACACTAGCCCCAAAGTAATTTTCATTTCAAATTTAGCGTTAAACAGTAGGAACATAAGGACACTCACACTTACTTGTGTGTTCCAGGCATCTGATGGGCTGGCTGTGGGGGCATAATAGCATATGCTGGAAGCAGGTCATGTACCATCAAACTTCAGGCAATGGCTTGATTTCTAATACTGAAAGTGATAAGTTTGCTGAAAGGGTTTGGTTTTTCTCTTTCCTTTCCCTTGCCCCGCAGTGTTTATTTGAAAGGGGGGGGGGTTATGGTTTACAGTATTCACCCATAAGCAGGTTGTCTACTATATTATGTTTATGATTAGTACCCCACTTTAGTAACAGTAATGACCGTATTTTAGCCAGTCTTATTAATCTGCTAAGACAAACACTGGTTTAGTGTCACTGCACCTCAATTTCTTTTTGTTCATGTGGCGGCATTTTGGACATCACTTTGAATGACACTTTGTGGGGATAGTTGATTAAGACTCCATGAAACAAATGAACATTTTGATGTGAGATACACTGCACCTGTGACATGGCAATTTTAGTATTTGAGTGGAGACTTTCTCTTCACAGGAGTTCAGCCGGATGGCGTCATAAAAAGACAACGTTTTCCACAACCGGCTCGGTTGTCTTCAGCAGGTCTATTACTTCAGAAATTGTTACCTGAAATCACGAACTTGACTGGATTAGCACCCGGCGAAAAACATACCACATCTACAGACACTTGCAGAACCGTCCAATGGCAGCACAGTAGAAGCAGACAGGGAACTGACCCGGGCTACTGATGCCCAATCAGCGCACAGCAGAACTAGAATGCGCGATCTGCCAACTGAGGGTGTCAATGTTGCGGACTGTGTATGGAGCATAACTGGTAGCTAGATGTGCTGACGAACTTAATCCACGGTGTCAATTTGCATCAATTATGCCTTGTAGTGAAGATTTCTCTTGTTCTAGATGTAGATCCCTAATAATAGGTCTCCAGGCTTTGCTCAGGTAAAGTCCACTGTTCCTATTGATGTTATTATCATTCAACTGTACTTCCAATGCATCTCCAATTACCGAGTCCCAGAATGAAGAGACCCTGACCAACACCACAGTTTTATCAAACTCTATCCTATGCTCTTCATCGAAAGCATATTCGGCTATTGCGGACTTTTCCACTTAAACCAGCCTTACGTGATGTTTGCGTTAGGTAATACATTCAGCAATCGTTCTGACGGTCTGTCCGATGTAAAATTTGTCACATTCACATGGTATGGAATAAATTCCAAGAATTCTTAGGCCTAAATCTTCCTTAACCGAAAGCAACAAATCACCAATCCTGGCGGGTGGCCGGAAAATGCTTTTTATACCAGACGGCACCAAGAGTCTTCCAATTCTTTCCCGACATGTTCCTGGCATAAGGCAGAAAGGCAAGAGTTTTCGATGGTTCCTCTTGTTCAGTCGGTGGTCTAGGTGGCTTCTGAATAAAGGCATGTTCTGTCACCGAGAATAGCCATTCTGTTCAAAAACAGTCCTCTGATGTTTCAACTCCATCAGTAGGCTCTCACGATCGAAAATGGTTCTAGCTCTGCATACGAGGTGGCCAAAATGGAGTTGCGTTGTGCCGGATGATGGTAACTGGCTGCAACCAAGTAACACTCAGTGTGGGTGGGTATTGCGGTACACACTATGCGCCAGAGATCCATCAGGTTTGCACTTGATTAAGATGTCCAGGAACGGGAGGCATCCGTCCTTCTCAACTTCTTTCGTAAACCGTATGTTGGGATGGATCCTGTTAATGCTTCCACACCGAGTGGCCACACGGCGAAAGTGTCATCAACATAAAGGTAGAAGCAGGTGGGTTGGAGGGTAGCACTCTCAAGAGCCCTCTTTTCAAAATCCTCCATGTAGAAGTTAGCTACTACCGGTGAGAGCGGAGATCCCATAGCCACTCCACCGGATTGTTCAGTACTTCCCTCCATACATGAAATAAGTGGAAGTTAGTAAGTGGCCAAAGAAGTCTGCAGTACTTGGCTCAAAATGACGGTGAATCAAGTCCAGAGTGTCCTTTCATCTACATCTACGTATATACTCTGCAATTCACAAAATTGTGGGTGGCAGAAGGTGCTCAGCACCAAAGCTAATCTCTTTGTTGTGCATTCCAATCCCCAATGGTACGAGGGAAAAAAGAATTCATATAGTGCGGCACCTTATTTCTCTAATTTTATCTTTCCTGTCATTCTGAGGACAAAGTATTTAACTACACATGTAAGTGAAAGTGGGAGCGCACATGTTTACCAATAAGTTTATATGAAACGTGTGTCGTCTATCTACCAAAGACTTCAGGCCCAGTCTACTAATCAGTTCTGTGACGCTTTCTTAAGGACCGTAGCACGCGGTCACGAATTGAGCGGCTCTTCTCTGTACTTTCTATATACTGTTGATCAACCCCTTACAAAACGGATCCCAGATGGCACAACAGTAGCACAAATGTGGATGCACAAGAGAGTTGTACGCTGTCTCCTTTGTTTGTTCATTAGCATTTTTACTGGCCCACGGGTAAAGAGAGACACAAATTCAAAACTAACAAGGATATCAGTATATGAAACTGTTAAAGACTGTATAGTTTCCACGAATGCAGCCGATTTCTTGATGTGGTGGCAACAAAGCCTCAAAAGGGACTACAAAGAAGCGTCAGATATTTAGCAAGCTGGTAAGTCAATGATCCAACAGAACTGATGATCGGACGTAAAGGCACACCCTGTTTATGGATCTTGGGTAAACCATAAAGTCTTGGTGGTCTCGCGGTGCATGACCTAATTCTCTCAATCACCTCCTCCGGTAGTTTCGGCCTTTTTGATGAGGATCGTCGTCTTCTTCACAACATTAGCGGTTCAACGTTCAACGGTACGTAAGAGGTGTCACCAAGGAGGCTCATCACCTTTTTGTCATATTGCACTGCAGAAATAAGAACAGTAGAGTTACCTTTATCCGCTGGTAAAATGACTGTCATCTCTGCGATGTAAGGCAAATAGTGCTTTATGCTCTGCAACAGTGATATTGTTTCTTTACCCGGGCAAAGCTTGGTGATCTATTATTAGGGATCTACATCTTGAACGAGAGAAATCTTCGCTACAAGGCATATTGGATGCAAATTGACACCGTGGATTAAGTTTGTCAGCACATCTGGCTACCAAGTATGGCACTGTACGCAGTCCCCAACATCAATACCCTCAGTTGGTGGATCGCACATTCCAGTTCTGCCATGCGCTGATTGGGCAGCCTGCCAATCATCAGTAGACAGGGTCAGTTCTTTGTCTGCTTCTACTGTACTGCCATTGGACGGAAGTGTCTGTAAATGTAGTCTGATTTTCATCGGCTGCTAATCCTGTCAAGTTCGTGATTTCAGGTAACAATATCTGAAGTAATAGACTTGTTGAAGACAACCGAGCCGGTTGTCGAAATGTTGTCTTTTTACGACACCATCTGGCTGAACGCCTGTGAAAAATTCATTTCAATTTTAGTATTATTTGTAACTAACGCCCACAACTTTGTGTTTGTAAAGAATTTTGATTGATATTTACCGACATGCAACCAACATGGTGCACGATGGGAGGCTCAAACCTAATATCACACAAACACACGTGATATACGCAGGATATTTGTGGATGCAAAGTAAAATATAGGGACACCTATGTCTTTGGTCGAAACAGGAAAATGCCCTAGGTTTACCACTTAAAATCACTATATGTCCCACACATCCACAGCTACCGACATCTAACCACATAGTGCATGATGGGAGACTCAAGGTCACCACCACACACTAACACCAGTGATATGTGCTGTGTAATTGTGTTTGTAAAGAGAAATGTAGGGACACGCACATCTTTGGTCAAAATAACAAAATACCTTCTGTCAACCATTTTCAACCACCATAGCTCCTACATCCCCACAGCTTCTGACATGCAACAACCATAGTGCACGATGGGAGACTTAGAGCTACTGCCATACACAAACACCAATGGTCTGCGCAAAGTAGTTGTGGCTGGAAAGTGAGATATGGGGACACACGTCTTTCATTGAAATATGAAAAACTATTCATCATGAACAAAGATGGGCGCGGAAGTCTTATGAATCATTATGAAAACACCCTTCTTTGACCAATTTCAATAACCATATTTCCCACACCCTCACAGCTACCAAAATTCAACTACCAAAGTGCACGATGGAAGACCTGAGGCTGTTACTACACACAAACATCAGTGGTTTGCACTAGGTACTTTTGACTGCAGAGTGAAATATAGGTAAACATGTCTCTGGTTGAAATATGAAAATGCCAACCATCGACCAATTTCAACCACCATCTCCCACACTCCTATAGCTACCGACATGCAAACTACCATGGTGCACATTAGGAGACTCGAGGCAACTACCACACACACCAGTGGACTGTGCTAAGTAGTTTTGGCTGTCAAGTGAAATATAGACACACACACGTCTATTTTTATATTAGGTCAACCACTTTCAACCACCAGATCTACAACACCCACTCGGCTACTGACATGGAATCACCATAGTGCATGAAGGAAGGCTCCAGGCTACTATCACATACAAACGCCAGTGATCTGCACTTGATAGTTTTGGCTGCAAGGTGAAATATAGGGGCACTTACCTCTTTGGTAGAAATAGGAAAATGCCCTAGGTTGACCATTTTCAACCATCATAGCTACCGACATCTAACCACCATAGTGCACGATTAGAGACTCGATGCCACTACCACATACAAACACCAGCGGTCTGCACAATGTAGGATTTTTTTTTTTTTTTTTTTTTTGCTTTGGCCTTACGGCTTGTCGACAGCGTGGTCATTAGAGGTGGGATGGGATTTGGGCAAGGAACGGGAAGGAATTCGGCCATGGCCATTTTGAAGGAAGCATCCCGGCATTCACCTGGAGCGATTTGGGGAAACCACAGAAAACCCAAATCTGGATGCCCGGACGAGGATTCAAACCGCCACCCTCCCGAATGCGAGGTCAAAACGTTAACTGTTCACCCACCATGCTCGGTCACAATGTAGATGTGAAGTTAAATATATGATCACGTGTCTTTGGTCAAAATACATGATGAAAATACACACAAATACCAGTGGCATTTGACTGCAGGGTGAAATACAGGAAAACACTTTGGTCGAAATATGAAAATGCCCACCGTCGACCATTTTCAACCGCCATCTCTCCCACACCCCCACAGCTACTCACATTCGGTCAACATTTTGCAAGGTCGATGACTGTATGCTACTACCAAACAAAACAAAAAACAGTGGTGTGCATTAGGTGGTTTGGATCAAAAGTGAAATATAGGGACACATATGTCTTAGGTCGAAATATGAAAGAGCCCCATGTTGACAAATTTCAACCACCATATCTCCCATATCCCTATAGCTACCGAAATGCAGCCATTGGAGACTTAATGCTACTACTACACACAAACACCTGCGCTATGCTGCATTGTCGCAGCAAAGAGAAATATAGGGACACATGTTTTGGTCAAAATATGAAAATGTCCCAGATCAAACACTCAACCACCTAATCTCCCACAGCTACCAGCATTTGGTTTATGTTGTGTATGATGGGAAACTCCATGCTAACACCACATGCAAACATCAGTGGTCTGCACTAGGTAGTGGTGGCTGCAGGGTGAAATATGGGGACACACACGGTTAATGGTAATATAGTTATTTGTGATTATTTGTGTATGATACTTTGTAAGCAGAAACCTATGATATCTATAATTTTTGTAACTGAAGTTGTAAATGATAGTCCATCACCACCAAGGTTTGCAGTTTAAAGACAAGATAATATTTTGGATGTGCATGCGATTTATTTGTACACTGAAAGGATAGGGTATTATATAAAATATAAAGTATTATATAAAATCCGTCACACCATGACATCTCAACGAATAGAGATGTTCGAGGTTAGGCGTGTTATTTAATAAAAGTTCTATTTAGCTATTCATCTGTGAATAAATTAACTGTCAGAACACTGAAAGAAAAGTACATATTCCATTGAAATCGATATGTTAATTATTAGTTGCTTTTTTAAATTAAAATTCGTTTGATGTAAATCTTTCTAATACACTCTGGACAGCGATACTGTTGTTACAGTAAGCTAACAAATATCTACATTACATAATTTTCAAGATAATTAACGTTATTTGATTAAAATTGTACTTAAGTCAGCGAATAAACGAATTGCTAAAATGCTGCATTCAACACATCACTTTTAACGGGTTTATAAGGTATTTATATCCAATGTAGATATTTCAAGTCACTGTTATAATACACTGAAAGGAATGAATTGCTGAAACACTGAAATAAATGTATGTACTGCATATAAATTAATATATTCATTATCAGTTGCTTTTACTACTGAAATCACTGTATCAGATAAATGTAAATATTTCCAGTAGGTCAAATTTAGACCACAATACAATGAAAGTGTTTATATGCGGGAATAGCATCTAGGAATTTTGAAAAGCAATATTAGTAGCAGTTGTGGTTATGTGAAAATGCAGATAGGACCAGACAACTGACACTTTTTTTATATATAAATAATTTAAGCTGCTTTCATAAGTTCCGAGTTACTGAAGTTACAGTATTTTTATATGGATGGAAGTAGTCCCATATTTATCATACTGAATGAGACCTGGACCAGGAATAAAACCACTATCATGCACTATAGCATAAGGTTTTAGGATTCCTAATTCATTTCTGATTTAATTCGTTCCCTAATTCTGAAATCATTCATTCAGTAGAACTTCCATCTGTGTCGCTGTGTAAACTACAACCAATATATGTACAAATTATATTTATTTAGGTAACTGCAGAGAAATGAATTGTCAGAACGCTGCATCAAACCCTTCATTTTTGACGGGATTTGATCAATATTCATTTGATTTAAAATCTTTGGCCATAGATACATAACATATAATCATTAGGTAGTAATGTTATTGGCAGTTTTGATATATTATTGTTAGAGCTTGCACTTGACGTTGCAGCAGAGGGAATAAGATTTTTTTGAAAATAGTTTATATTGTTTTCATGAGTGTTCTGTTACTTAAATCATTACTTCACTTTAACTTAAGTAGTTCCAAATTGATCGCGATCTATATAGCATAGACTACAATTAAAACTAATATTACGTGGACTGAGGTAAGTTATTAAGATTTATTTTTAATTTCCATTGCTTTTACTTATGCCATATTTCAACCACATTCAACTCTGTCAGCCATTCAAATGCTGTAGTATCGATATGAATCACGAATATAAAAAAAGAAAGGTGTAAGAACCGGTGAAGACTCTTGATCAGGTTTATATAGCCATGTATTAATATGCGTGTGATTGAAGTATTGTTTTTCTGGCTGCAATTTTAGCGTAGTTTGTGGCTAGGTTGAAATGCTACCTGGACCAGGATTACAACTGAAAGTTTTCGGTACAGTGCAAGGGACAAGGAATTACATTGAACTTTATTTTGCAACACTATTTAGCTAAGCAACTGCAAATAAATTAATTGCTAGACCACTGAAAGAAAAGCATGTATTTCTTTTAAATTGGTATATTAATTATTATTTGCTACTTCTTACCAAAATCATTATGTGACTTGAATGAAATTAGTTCCAAATTGAACGCTACCTATGTGTCCTACACCACAATTGAAACTAATATTATAGGGCTTAACACAAGTAGTTAAGATTTATTTTTACTTTCTTTCATTTTCACTGACTTCATATTACTGGGGTCACATAAGCTGTGTCAGATGTTAAAACATTATTTGCATCACAGAAAACAAAAAATAGAAATAAGAACCTGTGAAGATTTTTAATCAATTTATATCGTAATGTATGATAACATTAACATGCGATACAGGGAACGTATTAATTCATGTGTGATTGCAGCTCTGATTTTCTGGAAGCAATATTAGCGGAGTTTGTGTTAGGCTGCAATGCAACCTGGACCAAGCTGACAACTGTTTTGCTACAGCACAAGGGACGAGGAATTATATTGAGCTTTATTTTATAACAATTCTATTTAGTTATGCACTGAAAGAAAAAAATGAATTGCTAGAACACTACATTCAACCCGTCATTTTTTATGGGCTTTGGGGCAAGTTAATTTAATAATATAACAAATTGTCTCTTTAAATTTGGTGGATTTATAATTGCTATTGTGCACTGTGTAATTTCAAGTAGCAAATATAAACCCAGGGTGGCTGTGGCGAGATTATATCAGGTTAATATGCAGAAGGTTTAATAGAAGAGGATAGGGAGTCACAGATTTAATTTGTTTGTGTAATATTGGGAGTTAACATAAAATATTTTGCAATAGGAGACTTAAAAGAATTATTTAAGTATGATTAATTGTTTCTAAGGGCTCAGTTATTCATGAAGCATTGTAGAGTGTGAAAGAGCGCAGAATAGAAACGAGAGACTGATTGTGGAAGGTAGTCCGGAGCAAGCTAGCTTGGAGGATGGAAGCAGTATGCTGGTGCGAAGGAGAGTAATAAGCGGCTGCTTATGTTGACTTAAGTTGAATTTATTTTTATAATGGTGACAGAAATACTGCATAATGGGCTCTTTAAGTACTGCCGATAAGTGTTTCTAGAAGAATTTTCTGGTATTTAGTTGGTCAGTGGAGAGTGTGGTGTGGTGAGAATCTGCAATTGTAGGGGAAGAAGTTTTGATCTGCCTTATCCATGGTCAATAAACTATATTACTTGCTGGTGGTGATAGGGAATCGTTTATGCGGTTTTCAAATAAATGAAGAGTGAACAGTATTGTGATCTGTGTAGTGATTTCATAAATAAGAACAACCTGTAATCCAAACAATCCATATAATTTACCAACCACATATTATAAGCCCATCTTATCGCAACCCAAGTATGTTTATCACGACCTGGCAACTTGAAATTATTGTGACAACTTTTGTTAGACAATTCCCCCATTCACACTCCAACGCTATAGAACGTGATGCACTTATGCAGGCTACTCCAACACATCATAATAATTTACTATAACAGCTAAATAAAATTTATGTCTCACCTCTCACATGAATATGTTTCTCACTGAAATATTTTGCTATTTGTTTGTTGTGGTGTTTTTTACGTGTTCATCATGCCCTCCTTCCTTCATCTGTGGTAAGTGACGGGTCATTTCTCCATATTCTATCTAATTTTTAAAAAGCTTTAAGGTTATAGATAAATAACCAAAATAATTATCCCTCACATTTCATAAATTAAGAATAGTTAAACATAGGTTTAGGAGTAAAGTTGTCATAAAGTATTTAAAATAACCCATTCTGTAATAAAATAAAGTTTCAGGAAAATTGGAATAAATATAACTAGACGACCAGTGCGAATATTTCGCGAAACAAATGCGATGAATAGTGAGCTTGAATATGATGTCACCAAGGCTGAGTCATTACTCTTCATACTCCTACTTCATTTATCGACTTTGGTTATAAATCAAAAAAGATAAAAGGCTCGAAAAACAAAACGTATTTTAGAAATATTGACATTTTTGCCCTTTAAGGGTCGAATTACGAAAAATTCCTTTCTTAGAATATAATGTTATTAGTCTTTAATATGATATCTCATTTATCTATATCGGTTAGATATGAAGGGAGATAAATAGCTTGTGACACAAAAATGCGTTTTAGAACCATTTATACTTTTTCCCTTTAAGGGTTGAATTCCAGAAACTTCAAACTTAAAACATGATGTCACCAAAGCTGAGACATTATTCCTAATAATCTTACTTGATTTGTCGATTTATGATAAATATCCAAGGAGATAAGTGGCTCGAGACACAAAAAAACGCATTTTAGAAAAATTGACGTTTTGTTCTTTAAGGGTCGAATTGCGAAAAATTCCTTTCTTAAAATATAATGTTACCACGGCGGAGACCTTAGTCTTTAATATGATATCCCATTTATCTATTACAGTTAGATATCAAGGGAGATAAATCGCTCGTGACACAAAAATGCGTTATAGAAAAATTTATACTTTTTCCCTTTAAGAGTTGAATTCCAAAAAAATTCTTTCTTAAAACATGATTTCACCAAGCTGAGACATTACTCCCTATAATCCTACTTCATTTATCGATTTTGGTTAGATATCCAGGGAGATAAATGGCTCGAGATACAAAAAACGCATTTTAGAAACGTTATCATTTTTGCCCTTTAAGGGTCGAATTACGAAAAATACCTTTCTTAAAATATAATGTTACCATGGCGGAGTCCTTATTCTTTAATATGATATCCCATTTATCTGTATCGGTTAGATATATAGGGAGATAAATCGCTCATGACACAAAAATGCGTTATAGAAAAATTTATACTTTTACCCTTTAATGGTTGAATTCCAAAAACATTGTTTCTTAAAATATGATTTCACAAAGCTGAGACATTACTCCTTATAATCCTACTTAATTTATCAATTTTGGTTAGATATACATGGAGATAAATGGCTCGAAATACAAAAAACGCATTTCAGAAAAACTGACATTTTTGCCCTTTAAAGGTCGAATTACGAAAAAATCCTTTCTTAAAATATAATGTTACCACGGCGGATACCTTAGTCTTTAATATGATACCTCATTTATCTATATCGGTTAGATATTAAGGGAGATACATCGCTCGTGACACAAAAACGAATTGCAAATATGTTGATCCTTTTGCCCTTTAAGGGTCGAATTCCAAAACATTTCTGTCTTAATATATGACGTCACTAAAGCGGAGATCTTAATCTTTAAAATGATACTTCATTAAACAATTTCAGATAGGTATCCAGGGAGATAAATGACTTGTAACACAGAAAACAGCATTTTAGAAATATTTACATTTTCACCCTTTAAGGGTCGAATTCCGAAAATTTCATTTTTTTAAAATATGATGTGACAAAAGTGAAGACCATTAGCTTTAAAATGACACCTCATTCATTGATTTCGGTTAAGTATTAAGGAAGATATAGGCTTGTGACAAAAAAAAATACCTTATAGAAATAATATATATGATAATATTTATATAACCCAGCTATTTTTAATGAAATTATTTATCGCAATTGAGGAAATGGCCCACAACAACAAGATGTTAATATATATGATGATTGGGGTATCTATGAATTTTGCATTCCCACGGTAATAAGGTATATAAACCCACCTTTTTGTTCCTCCTGTGGACTGTCACTCAAGGAAGCTGGTACGCAACACTTTGTTTCATGATGGGAAGTAGCAACACTTGTGACATTTTTCCATCATGTAACTTTTGGGGACTTAAAATATTTCTGTAAAGTCAAGATGCCTGGTGACAAACTTTTAATGATTAAATCGAACTTAAGAAAATTCTCAATATGTCGAATAGTTCTTTAAAGCTTGCTCTAATTGGATTGCAGTTTAGTTTAATACTAGCCGGTACCCACGACTTCGTTCCTGTTTGTAAAGAATTTGTATTAACAGCTACTGATATCTAACAACCATAGCGCACGATGGGAGACGCGATGCTATTACCACACACAAATGCCAGTCATCTGCACTATGCAGTTCAGGCAGCAAAGTAAAATTTACGGACACACGTGTCTTTGGATGAAATACGAAAATATCCTTGATCTACCACTTTCAACCACCATTTCTCAACACACTCCCACAGTTACCAATATTCGGCCAACGTTGTGATCGATGGGTGATTGTGTGTTACTACCACACACAAACACCAGTGATCTGCGATAGATAGTTTTCGCTGAAAAGTGATACACCGTGAAACATGCGTCTTTGGCAGAAATATGAAATTACCTTAAGTCGACCACTTTCAACCCCCATTGCGACCGACATCTAACAACAATAGTGAACAACAGGAGATACAATCCTACTACCACACACAAACACCAATGCTCTATGCTAGGTAGTTGTTGCAGAAAAGTGACATATGCTTTCGTCAAAATACGAAAATATCCTTGATCGGCCACTTTCAACCACCATATCTCCCACAGTACCACAGTTACTGAAATTCAGTTGATGTTGTGATCAAAAGGTGACTCTGTGTTACTACCACACACAAACGCCAGTGATGTGTGATAGATAGTTTTTGCTGAAAAGTGATACACCATGACACATGCGTCTTTGGCAGAAATATGAAATTGCCGCAGGTCGACCACTTTCAACCCCCATATCTCCCACATCCCCACAGCTACAGACATCTAACAACCATAGTGCACGACAGGAGACACGATTGTACCATCACACACAAACACCAACTGTCTATGCTATATAGTTGTAACAGGAAAGAGAAGTATAAGAAGACACAAGTTTTTGGTTGAAATATGAAAACGCCCTGCTTTGGCCAACTTTAATCATCATATCTCCCACATCCACACAGGTATCAACATTCGGCCAACATTGTGCACGACAGGAAACTCCATGCTACTTCCACACACAAAGACCAGTGATCTGTGCTTGGTAGTGGTGGCTGAAAAGTGAAATATATGAAAACACACGTCTATTTAAATATATATAATATAAGATTGCAAGAGTGAATCCTTCATGTCGAGATACATTTGTTTGAAGGATAACCTGCAATCTGCTCTATGTTTTAGAAGTCTGATTTGATATTCTTCCATGTGATAGGTTATCTGATACCAGTTTTTAACTCCATAATTTTGAATAATATACTGAGTGAATTAACAACAATGACTTTTACTTCTGTGATTCAGCCTTCCATCATTATTTCTGTGTAAAAATACAAGATGATTGGCAACTGTATCAAGGTTATGAACCATGCAGAGACTTGAATAGGTATCAGGTATTACATGCATCCATGGTTATAGTTAATGATCGAGAACTTGCTATCCCCCAGCAACTTTTCAAACGAAGCTATGTAGTTTATGGAAGCTCTCCAATTGTGAGAAAGAATAATCTCAAGAATATTCTCTGTAACCAACAAAGTAAAATTAATTAAATAAATTTTCTCATAACTATAAATTGTGGACCTGTTTAAAAATAAATAGAAACAATAAATAAATTTATAATGTAAGTGACAAGTTTACAGATGGAATTTGTAGCATAACAAATCCCAGAGAAAAATAAAACAGACTATAGGTTATTCTGTGAATTCATTGTCATGGGAACAACAGAGTAGCAAAACCGAGCAAGCGAGGTATAACCTTAGTGTGCGTATGAGTCAATATTAGTCAGACAGTTACTGCTAACAAATGACCTTATCTTTGAATACCTGACTTTTGATTGTAACTTGAATAAATGACAAGGAATGACATGAAAGTTTGTTATTATTCAAATATGAAAGATTAACTTAACAAATAGGAGATTCAAGTTCTATATAACAAACAAAGACAAAGAAATACGAAGTCCGACAGTAAATAAAATACAACAAAGTCTGTACGGACGTTGAGACCAGGTGGATGCCTGGTGTCTAGGACCTGTTGACAAACTAGTTCCTATCTATAAAGTTCCGAAGGGGTAGTATTGTCAGGAAAAATTCCAACAACTCTCAGAGTGAAACAGGTGTTGAGATTGTTAGTCATACGAGCTAGCTTCGATGGTATAAGTTAGAGGTATAAACTGTTTGCCCATGGCCATCCATCCTGATAAAACTGTCTAGTAGTGAGGTTGATGTAAGAAGTTATACAGTGAAGACAGCCAAGTTGGCAAATGAGATGAGTAGTAGTAAAAATGACATGTCCAATAATAGGAAGAAATTACCCTGCAAAAGGACTCGGCCGATGGATGCTGCAAGTTTTGTAGTGAAACGTATTGCTTGGGAAAGATCCCTGTGGCAGTCTGGGAGAGTCAAAAGGTGAGTACTTGGTGGGCCAAGTTATTCTTTGATTGGGAGGTATGATGAATCATGGCCACATGCATAGAAATCAGCACAGTATGATGCAATATAATAATATCTATGTGTTTTCAATAAAAAAAAATTCAAGAAACTTAAATGAAATGTGCTAAAGATATTTTCAGTATCCTAGACAACCATAAAATAATTATAGCAGAGGATGAAAATCTAAGCAAAATTCGTTTTAAAACTAAGGTGACTTTCTTAATTTCGATGGATATGTACAGTCAGTTTTAGTTGTTTTTTTTTAATTTTGGTACACTCATCCCCCACATATCTTCACAGTTAGCATTCTATGCAATGTTTGTGAGAGGCACAATTGTTAGAAGTGTTTTGAGTGCTCAGCAACTTTTCACTGCTTGGAAAAAAACAAAAAAACCAGATCAAAGAGTTTGCATAAAATTTTGTGTAAAAAATGGAATTAAGTGCTCCAAAACACTTGAAATGTTGACAATGGCACACCGAGCATGGTGGTGTAACGGATAGCGTTCTGGCCTCGCATTCGGGAGGACGGCGGTTCGAATCCCCGTCCGGGCATCCAGATTTGGGTTTTCCATGGTTTCCCCAAATCACTCCAGGTGAATGCCGGGATGCTTCCTTTAAAAAGGCCATGGCCGAATTCCTTCCCATTCCTTGCCCCCATCCTTTCCCGTCTCTAAAGACCACGTTGTTAAAAAGGGACGTTAAACTGTTACAAAAAAAAAAGACAATGGCATACAGTGAATCTAAAAAAATGTTTGTAAGTGCTACAAGCTCTTCTAAGATCACTCTGGATGCCCCAGTACGTCAACAACTGATGAAAATGTTGAAGTAGTGAAGAAAATGGTGTCGGAGAATCGTTGAATCAACATTAGAGAAGTTTCTGATGAAGTCGGCATCTCGGTTGGCTGGTGCCATGCAATTTTTTCTTATGTTTTGGGCATGAGATGTGTGTCAGTGAAGTTTGTTCCAAAACTGCTGAATTCTGACCAGAAGAACCATCGAATGAACATCGCTCAGGAGCTGTTGTTGTTGGGGCTTTAGGGTGCGTCAACGTCGGGGTTATCATGCTCATGAGCTGTTGAATGACCTCACAGACAATCCTGATTTGCTCAAAATGGTCATAACAGGTGACGAATCATGAGTATATGGATATGACGTTGAAACCAAGGCCCAATCGTCCCAATGAAAGAGCCCTGAAGAATCAAGAGCGAAAAAGCACACCAAGTTTGATACAGTGTCAAGGTTTTGCTCACTGTTTTCTTTGAATACCATGGTGTATTGCATCAGGAGTTTTTACCACAAGGTCATAAGGTCAATAAGGAGTATTACCTTGAAGTTATGTGCCGTCTGCGAGAAGCAATACGAAAAAAATGTCCGTATTTGTGGAAAAAGAATTCGTGGCTTTTGCATCACGACAATGCACCTGCTCACTCATCGTTGTTTGTGAGTGATTTTTTGGCAAAAAATACCACCACAATCATGCCTCAGCTTCCATATTCACCGGATTTGGTCCCCTGCAAACTTTTCCTGTTCTCAAACTGAAGAGACCAATGAAAGGATAAAGATTTGTAATGACTGAGGAATAAAGACTGCATCGCTAAAAGAGCTCAAGGCAATACCAAAAAGTGCTCATCAGGATTGGAAAAAAACATTGGCATAAGGGTATTATATCTGAGGGGCATCACTTTGAAGGGGACAACATATATTTTGATGAATAAATATTTTTTTTTTATTTTATTTTTTTTTTTTTATAAAAATAAAGAGTCACCTTACATTTATATAGTAATCACACGAATTAGAAAGAGGATTTGGTGGAATTGATACAGGAATTATATCTTTAAATAAGAAATGGGTCACATCAGAGAATATGCTACCAAACTGGAGAGTTGTAGATAACAAAATATACAGGGTGTCGAGGAATGAAAGGATAATCCTGCAACCACAGATAGGGAAAATCATATGTTTTTTCTTCTTAAAACGTTAAAAAAAACTTATTAAAAATCTTAAATGGTATAATTATTTTATACTTCTTTTAAAATGATTGTTTTATGGTTATTCAATCTGCTAAACAGACCATTGTGCATTTTAAACATGTAGTAAAAAAATGATAATGATTAAAAAATGTTTTTGCAATGGTGTACCTACATACAAATAATAGATAGAATAAATGCAAGTAATATTTTTTATTTTGTTAATTATAAAAATTGTTCAAAATGGTCATCATTTGCTCTTATGCATGCCCTAAACTTTTGATACATGATCTTTTTATTCTCACGCAGCTGTGTAATCGAAGTTACCTCCATCACGTAAAATAAATCTTTTAGGTAGCCCCAATAAAAAAAAAAAAAATCTAAGGGAATTAGGTCCAGCAATATAGGTGGCCATAAGATAGGGCTGAGGTGTCTGATCCACCTTCTTGGGTACCTTTCATTAAGGTTGTCTCAGACCACCCAGTCATAAGTATGCTGGGCAGCCATCGTTTTATAACCACATTTCTTGCCTTGTTGCGAGCGACTCATCCTCCAAAAGACTCAGCAGTTGATTTTGTAAAAAATCCTTTTAAAGTTTGTGGCAGCTCATATTAGCCTATCACTTCCCTGTTTAATACCCCAATCCAAATGTCCACTTTAAAAAACAGGGTTCAAAAAGCCTTAATTTGTAGAAATGGCATTCAGTAAACTGAACAAAGTCACATGTCTCGGGAAATTTTTTTTTTTTATAAAAATCAACATCTTGAAAATGATGAGACTTTTACTTTTGGATAATGGAAACAAAGAAACTGCCGTGAGGCACTGAAAATAGGATAGGATAGGGAAAATAAACAGATACCAGTCACTCACCACAAGTGAAGGCAGGAGGGCGAGACGAACACGTAAAAACACAAAAACAAACAAATAATATTTCGACATAAGTCATGAAACATGTGGCAGGTTGGGATGTGACCACATCTTTCCCCCTGCCATATGTCTCGCCTCCCACATGACTAAGACTTGTGTCGAAATATTGTGCAATTTGTTTACGTTTTTGTGTTTTTACGTGTTCGTCTCACCCTCCTGCCTTCACCTGTGGTAAGTGACGGGTATCTGTTTATTTTCCCTATCCTATCTTATTTTCAGAGACTTTTACTTTGTCATATAGTCATCAAGACATTCACTCGTTGCACGTATACAATGTCTTTCTACTTATCATCTATGAGTTTTTAAGTTGCTGAAAAGTCCAATTCTTGAATAGAAGGCTCTTCCACAATGATGGCATACATCAGCACAAGATCGCGGCGGAACGTCTCTTCTCATCTTCTCCTGTTCCTTCCTATGATTTCTTTTGTTAGATTCTAGTTGTTGGTTGTTGCTCTTCATAATGCTGTGATCCCTTTGAATCATTTGTCACCATGCAGGTCGATTACAGGCTTCATCCTCCAAGCTGTTTGTATTTATCAGATATTTCTTAAGATTGGCTTTAAGTCCAAAGCCGGCAGGTTGGGATGTGACCACATCTTTCCCCCTGCCATATGTCTCGCCTCCCACATGACTAAGACTTGTGTCGAAATATTATTTGTTTGTTTTTGTGTTTTTACGTGTTCGTCTCACCCTCCTGCCTTCACCTGTGGTAAGTGACGGGTATCTGTTTATTTTCCCTATCCTATCTTATTTTCAGAGACTTTTACTTTGTCATATAGTCATCAAGACATTCACTCGTTGCACGTATACAATGTCTTTCTACTTATCATCTATGAGTTTTTAAGTTGCTGAAAAGTCCAATTCTTGAATAGAAGGCTCTTCCACAATGATGGCATACATCAGCACAAGATCGCGGCGGAACGTCTCTTCTCATCTTCTCCTGTTCCTTCCTATGATTTCTTTTGTTAGATTCTAGTTGTTGGTTGTTGCTCTTCATAATGCTGTGATCCCTTTGAATCATTTGTCACCATGCAGGTCGATTACAGGCTTCATCCTCCAAGCTGTTTGTATTTATCAGATATTTCTTAAGATTGGCTTTAAGTCCAAAGCCGTATCGTTTCATTTGTCTTCCTCGATTTCACTTGCCGTTCTTTAGTTGTGAATACATTATTTGTTTTGGGAGGCGACAGTTTGACATTTGGATGACATGTGCAACCCATCGAAGTTGGTGCTTAATTATTATTGCTTCAATGCTTGTGGTATTTGTTTGTTCTGGTATACTGACATTTGTTAGATGGTTGTTGCGAGGTTATTGCTTTTTATTTTGCTGTAGCTCTTGTCCCCCTTGTCGTTCAGTGTGGCCCGTTATGCATTCTGGATTTAAACCAAAAATGATGAACGATAGCCGCTTCGCTGCTGTTTAGTACAAACCATTAACTTGAGAAACTTCATCCATTACTCATTAAATAATTCTTCTCTCATTTTTCCAACATTGATTATTTATTTCACATTCAGTACTGAAACTCTCACAAGCTTAACAAATCTTAATTCAAGAATTATCAAGTCAAGCTTCTACTACTGTCGCCAGTAAACAAAACTATAGATCCAGTCAGCAATATTCATTGCACAGCTCTTTGTTTTACATGTTAGCCAACTTAACCATCCCACCATATTATTTCTACTATCATTCACACAAGTCATTTCACCATTCACTAACTCCATGGTTGTTATCTCACATCTTGCCATATTATCTTAAGTATTCTTCTCAGATAGCATAGGTGATACTTCTCCATACATTTTAACTGTCTTCTGTAGGCAGTCCAAGTCTCACATCTGTAGAGTTGGTATTACAATAATACTGTAAACGTGGAGCTTCGTCCGAGCACAGATGTCACGATTGTCAAAATACTCTCTGCACTAACACAAGTAGGACATGATGTGATCTATCTGCGGTTGCAGGATTATCCTTTTATTCCTGAACACCTTGTATTTCATTATAACATAACCCTAATTGATCTGTCCAGGGAATGTGCACAGGAAGCAAGTAAGGGAAGTATCAAATGTCAGTACGTTATCAGAAGGGTGGTATGGCTGAGAGTCTAGGAGGCCTTCCCCGTACCAGCAGAGCTGATGGAGAGGAACGTAATAAGGTCAAATTACTAGGCAACTGTCAAAATTAATTCATACAGCAATGAAGTTCTGTATTCCATTTTTTGTAAAAGAAACAAAAAGGGTAAGTGATATACCATGGGACAAGCAACTATAAAGGTCAAAGCAAATATGCAAAGGGTGAGAAGTAAATAATGCTGCCTTATGGCAAAAGACAGGTACACCCTTCTAAACAAATATAGGATGAGAAAGGAATCATTCAAACAGCAACTCCTAAAAACCAAAACCTAAATCTAGGAAGCATACGTCAAAGCTAATCTCAGATCAGATTCCATATAAGATAGCTGTGGGGAAAAGTGAGACCAATGGCAATGTGGACTACTGTGAGGAGAGATTATTAGATCATGACCACAAAATGAAGTACTGCAGCAAAAGAATTGCTAGAGCAATTATTACCTAAGGTTGTTATTGGAAATGAAAACAACTTCCATATTATAAAGGACAGATGATGTGATCAGAACTATAAATGGAAGGATGAAGCACGAGTCCCTTCGAGTCAGATAGGGTAGTAAAGTTGGTGGTCGGGTTAGCTTCCCTGCTATGCATGCTGCTAAATGAATGTCTGTAGCGAGTCAGAGTTCCCTCTGTGTGGAAACGAAGCAAAGTAATGATATTATCTAAGGGAGGGAGCAGAGATACTATAAACTCGAAATCATTTTGGCCGATCTGCCTGCTCAACATGCAGTGAAAGGTTCAAGAAAAATTAGAGGTCACAAAATTGCTGCATCATACAAGTCTAATAGACATGAATATGAATTAATAAGGCTTTACAGCAGGCAGTTCGACTTAAAATGCAATAAACAGGGCAATGGAAATACTGAAAAATAGCTCCATCAAATATAAAATACCAATCTTGGTCAACATCTTTGATGCTTTAGATATCCTGTGGTGGTTGGCATTGTTCTGCCACCTAAGAGAAATTCGATATATAAACAGTTTACACAATACACAGTGGGACTATCACAAAAATCCTCACACCACAGATGTCCACAAGGGAAGGTTTGACAAGGAGGAATGAACAGTAAATGGACCAGCCTTTTGGGACATCATGTTTGAAGAGGCAATTAGATGTTTGGAAGGGCTGTGGCATGCTGGGGACGGATGACCTGCTGTTGTTGACAGAAGATCAGAGTGGACAATAAAGCCACAATAAAGCCACAATAAAGCGATGGAAAATTCGAAGCATGGTACTCGCAGTCAAAACAGACACTTGCACTGAAGAAAATCCATGATGCTACTTAAGGGTAAGCTGCAGTGGGTCCTTATTATTAAAATGTATCATATCATAAAGTGAACTCCATCAACCAGATACCTTGGCTTTGTCCCGCATGAGTCCTTAAACTTTTCATCGCACTTTGTTAAACATGGTGCTCAACAAATTTATTAGCATAGGTCAGAGGAGATCCCACCTTCTTAACAGCATAATAAGAATATATCACAATGCTATCCTCACATTACTAGTGGGGTTAGCATCGAGTGTCTTGAAGCACAGACTTTGGCTGGTGAAACCTCGGCAAGGAATTCCAACAGTGCAGAGATGCCTGCTGTCATGGTCGTGTGGAACTTACAATGTAACATCCTCAGACAGTCTAACAATGGCGATAGGGGTATAGCCATTGGACTTGGAAATCAGAAAAAGACAGGCCCCTACACTGGATGTGGACGGGGAAACTCGGCCAAAGCACAGGAAACTGACACAAACTGCAGCAGAGATCAGGAACACACTCCTCCCATAGGAAGAAGGCTACACGGCACGTTTCCAAATAAACGAGAATTGCTGCAACTTAAAATACAATTATCCTACACCAGGGCTAGTCCACTATATGACCAAGCACGGACTGTATTAACAGTCTACTGTACTGAAGAGGACTGAAGGGAACTAGCGTAACACGTTCATTGCCCAGCATGATTTGACTGAGTTTCTCGCCAGGCCCAAATCCTCGGAAAATGCTATGCCCGAAAATAATAGAAATAAAACAAGGAACGTATCCCACAATTTACAGATTCGTAACAATCAGCAAGGCAAGCCTGTAAGAAGGATGTGCACCCTATGTTACCAGATGAAGAGGCGAACTGCCGAATGCCAAGAAGCGAAGAAAAGTGTTAAAAAACTATGACCTATTGTTCCAACTGTCCAAAATCACTTCAAATGTGTTTAGAATCTTTTAACGAACACCATGTGACATAGTATAATGTTATATGTTATCCTAAATATAAATTAATAAAAAAGTATAATATAATGTGTATATTTTTTGTATTTTTATGTTGTATACGCTAAGTTTATATTCCAGTGCTTATTCCATTAAATTCCTTTAAAAAACATATTTACTTGAACACAAAGAGCGTCACCCATAACTGGGTGACGGGGCTCCCACGGAAGATACGGGTAACGCAGCGTCGAATCAGTTAAGTGAGCGTGAAGCAGAAGGGACTCCACAACACAACATATATGTCAGTCCAAAAATGGAAGCAGTTTGAACGCCAGACATTAACAGAAAGTGGGACACACTGAAGCAGGATATAATCCTTGATGAGCAGTCATGGCATATATTTGACAAGGCAACTAACAAAATATAGCAAGTTTTGATCGAACAGTGGTCAAGTGACATAAGGAAGATGTAACACAAGACATACAGACCTAGATAAATAAATTTACCTGCCCGAGTAAAACTTCTGGGAGTTAGTCCTGATGAGTTAGCCAATCCGGCCCTGCTGGATACCAGTCAAGTGTGGGCTGGCTGACTATCCTGGGATGATAGCAATGTTCAGTGGAAAGATAACTGTTAAAACCCAGAACTGGGAGTGTAAAGACCCAATGATAAAATAAGTATGGTGGTTGGTAGATAAAAGTAGTAAGATTTTGAAAATTAGAGTAGTGTAGATGTAGCCTCAGTATAAGAGTAAGGCAAAAAATCCATAACATCCATAGTAGATGAAAACAACACATTATAACAGTAAAAGTCAAAGAAACTAAATAAGCCTCAGCAGCTGGAATCATATTTATTCCACAAGCCCGATTGAGGTTATGTATGGGGCGGAATGTGCAAAAATCAGCAGAACAGACACCATGGACGAAGCAGCAAGACTGCTGTCACAGCAGGCTGCATGCGATCACGGTGGATATTGTTTGAAAATAAAACTGGCAACTGTTCTCACCAATAAAATATGTAGAACTGCTCAGTGTCTTTATAAAATAAGGAACCAATCTCATCAACAGATGAAAAAGTAAGAAACCAACTATAATTGCCACAGTATTATACAAATATATAAGGAACTATTGTAACTAATACATGAACTGGTTCAGGGCTGTGGAAACCAAAGATGCAGAAGGTAAATGGTTGTGCTAACTGCAAGTAATGTAACTTTTATAAACGTGATGTAGTAAATATAAGAAAATTCAGAAATCCTATATAGTATGTAGCATAGAACACTTATAATAGCAGTGATGAAACTGAAAATTTGTTCACTTGTAAAAGTCACGAAATGTATTACTAAGGTAGTTCAGAACAACTGAAATATCACTGTACTCCAAAAATCAAACAATAGTAAAACACTATAAACTGTAAACATATTGAACAAATATACAAAGAACACCTTGAAAATCACTAAAAGCAAAGTTTCACAGTAATTGAAGAAGTACCAATAATCTATAGATAGGTAAAAGCTGTCGAGCTAAGTTAAGAAGCAGAAAAAGTATTATATATATCAATAAATGTAACTGTCTTCTTCTTCTTTTCGTTATGACCAGCTAGGGACCACATGCAATTTCAATTCTTCTTCTGTTGTGTTTTCTTTCTTCCTTTCCAGTAATCCCTCATTATTGCACTGTGTTTTCCTTTCTCTCTTAAGACATTTTGTATCAGTTTTCTTCTCCTTGCTACCTTGGAATCCTGTCATATTCGAAATCTGCTTTCGAAAATTCTCTCTTTCCGTAGCGTCCTGTTCACTGATGATATTTCGTTTCAAATCTTTCTTAACCTCTTGAATCCATGTTATAGTTGACTTTTTCTACCAAAAATATTTGAATATCTTTTTTTTAGCCTGGTGTCATCCATGCGATAGATGTGTCCTAAAAATATTCTTTTTTCTGATTGATTCTGTTATTTTTTCAATGTTATGATATATTTCCTCATTAGTTCTCAACTTCCATTGTACTGTATTTTTCAATGGACCAAAATTTTCCTTATAATTCTCCTTTCCAATACTTCAAGCTTATCCAGTTCATAATTTAATACCAGGCATTCACTTGCATAGGGACATTAAATGTAACTGTACAGTTGTTGTAATTAAAATTCCTTTTATGGAATTTGTTTACATTTAAATTTGTAATGTTAACATAATCATCAATTGCTAATTGTTAATATATAGCAATTACACTTGAATACAGCACTATATAACAAATCATATTGTAAAGTCAAATTGTAAAGGAATTATACACCAATTACTCATAATCTTGTTAATACAGTGTCGCTAGAAAGCAGGCCTGGCCCACCCCTCAGGGCAGCAATGAAAAATGCGGAGAGTATCCACATGTAAGCACCTTCGAATTTTTTTAAATTCTAGTTCCTTAGCTTCAAGAATAAGGGAGGAAGTAAATTCACAGTAAACACATAGGTTGATTGTAAAGTTTCTTATGCTGGACTTAGAAATTTCAAGAAGAGTAGTTGTCAACTTTAAGGAATTTCCCTGTGATCTTTCCCACAGTGACGATTCACCATAAAAATCATTTTAAAGTGTATTTATCATATCGCTAAATGTTTATTTTAAGAGATATTCTGCTTTGTTCAAATTTTGAAACATGCGATAATAAAAGTAATAATCTAAGATTTGAAATATCTTTGAACCGAGTAAAGCTACAGCTGAACTTTTATCACCAGCTATAGTCAGCATTGTCCCCGATATTTTGGCAGTAAAATTAAATAATTTGGCAAAATTTAATTAGCAGTTTTAATTAAGAGAAAAAAATGAGCTTTTTAACTAAAAGGAATATTAATTTGAAATTTATATCAGTAGATAGCCCTAATAAAGACGATTCTGAATATATAATGGTTTTAGTAAAAAAAATTTGCATTTGTCTGGTAATTAAGTTTTTGAAGATAGATTACCGTTGATTGTCGCTGTAAAAATTCAAATGGTTGGGTTTATCCCTTACTTCAGAGCTTTGTATCACCACGCGGAATTAAATAAAACTTTAAAACTAATCACTCTAAATTTCCCACTAAACTGCCGTTGGACTTCGAGTAGATAAGTCTAGACATTGTCAAAGTTTAAACACTCTTAATAATCTGGTTCGTCAAATAAATTACACACACTTTTGATCTCGCGGTAGCAAAAAGATGTGATACAGCTGCTTACGTCACTGATTTTGGTAACCCTACATAAGGCACCGCCGCCATCATGCTTTGTCTTTTCTGTATCCTGGGAGCAGCATTATGTGAGTGAGCTTGCGTCAGTTAGCGTCGGAGCGTGAAGTAGCTAGTTAAAAATTTGGCGCGCTTTTGCAGCCATGTTGGGACATCAGTGATTGTCGGCGCAAATTATGTCTGTTAAGAACTTTTAAATTTTCAAAGGGGTGGTCGGTAAATTATCTCTCCACAATCTGCAATGTTTTGGAAACGTTTGTTCAATCGCCTACTCAACTATATAATGCTAATTTTGAACTTGTGATTTTTTGAAAATAAACTCCCAATTTTCCGAGCAAAGTGGACTTGTGATTTCATAGTAGACTGGAAACCTTTTCTAAATTTGTCGTTGGAACAAATTTAGTGGCGACCTCTAAGCATTTCAGTTGAGATCCAAAAAAGCTACATGGTCAAATTAAAATTATTTTGTAAAATTTCCACAGAACTTTGAATTCACGTGAACTATTGGTTAAGGCACTAAAGCGATACTACAACCCCCGTATCAGCTTAGGGTCTTACACACAGAACTAGAGCTGTAAAAGTAATGAGAAATTCTGTACCCGTATATATTCGTTACTAAACCGATCAGTACCCTTGTGAATGCGGCAAAGTATACATCGGACAAACTATAAGAACTATCGAGGAACGCCGCAATGAGCACCAAAGATATCTGCGGTTACTACAACTGGACAAGACCGCATTAGCAGAACATGCTATAGAAAATTTTCACAGCATCAACTTCGACAATACTGAAGTTCTGGCTAAGATATCGTATTTCTGGGACTCAGTGATCAGAGAAGTGCTGGAGACTCGATTAAGTATTAACAGAGATGGTGGTCTGTTCCTGAGCGAGGCTTGGGAGCCAGTCGTAAAAGACCTAAAACAGCAACGTGTTAGACACAACCTTCCGAGCAGACGCCGTCATGACACGTCGACCAATGCCGCCGGTTAAGCAACGATGATTGTGGAGAGCACTTGGTTGGGTGACCGCACATGCCAAGGCAACGTTATGCGTGGTTTTTACTTGGATGGGTGACCACTAAAGATACTGCCATGGATCTACTAAATGCCATCCAGTTGCTGAGTTACGGGATGCAGCCACGAGATGCAGAGATGCAACCAAACCGGTTTGACCCCGTCTATGGCCATGTACATCACCGACCAATCAAAGAGCAGCGTGAAGGTTCCCTTGGCAACAGGCTATTTATAGGAGTCGCGAGTCAGTCAGTATCTTGTCCTTGTATGTAAGAGTTAACCTGATGAAGGCAACGATGGCAGTTGCCGAAACGTTGTTAAAAGAAAAAGAACTAAATAAATCAATTAACCGGCAGAAAACCTGAGAGTTATTTTTTTCAACAATACGCCGGGAAAAACTAAAATGTCAAATTATGCATTGTAAATTTTAATGTTAAACAAAACAAAAATTACAAAATTAATCTTTATGTTGTCAAAATTAGTTACCTCGTTTTAAATATCAAAACTTAACAGTAAACAATATTAATTACATTAAAATAATGTTCGCACAATTTGTATGTACACAAACATTTCTATCTGTAACGAAACAAATTCAAATCAAAATTCCCACAAATATGCGCCTATGAACGATGTTCAAACTTCATTCTTTGATTCACATTCAAAATCGTTTTCAATTGTGATATAGCACATGCACCTGTGGTAATTTCCCCACTCATCCACGTTTCTGATTATTGATTTTCTTTTTTTTTTTTCTTTTTTTAAGAGTTAAAATTCATTGATTGCTATGTCACATTACTTCTGATACACATGAGCACTAGCACGAAGCATTGCACGAATGACTTCGTTAGTACTTTGTTAAGTTCAAGTAAATTGTTCATTGAGTAAAGTAAATTTAGGTAAATTGTTCGTACATTTGATTTACTGCAGTGAATGCAACTAACTTCAGAATAATACCTAATATCACAATTGCAGCACACTTAAAGCAACTAATTTCAAAACAAACATCTGCCCATTCAATCACTGGCCAAACCGTTCCAGCCCTCGCATGACGCATGACAACTCGTGTTCGTACGTTTATTGAATCAAACTGCCATCTGTACGGCAAATGCGAGTAACGAAACATGCAAGTAACGAAATGACTTTGTGAGTAATGATTCGGTAATTCGAGTCAGGCCATTAACCCATTACTCAGTAACGAATACGTAGTTACTTTTATAGCTCTAAACAGAACTGAGTGGCCAGGTAATTTGATTGAAAGATTGGTAATGTACTAGTGAAACAATGTACTCAGTGATAAATGAAATTAATATGTAGGGCCCAATTTAGTCACTAGATACTAGGCTGAATGGATGTAGGATAAATAAAAAAAATGTGTGTAGGGCTGTGCGTAGGATTTTGGGAAGGGAGAAGCACATTTTGAGGAAGGGATGTAGAAAGTCATGCCCATCGCAAAAGATCTAGTTAATAAACTCTAGCCTGGAAGAGAACTGGGTGAAGAATATTGATCTGCGGTCAGCTATGGGAGGTTGGGAACGGTGAGTGGTAACAGTAGAGATTTGCTTTTGCATAAATTGAGGGGATTGGCAGTGGGAAATTAGGGCTTGTGGCAGGTTTTGGGAATTACTCGAAATTGATTCATGATAACAGATGCTTTTGCCATGGATTCCATGGCTATACAAAAGGTAACATTTGGTATGGAATGGATGGTAACTGCTGATATGTAGATACTGTTTAAATTTGTTGGCTTGATGTACACAGAGGTGTGGAGAGAACCTTGTTGAAAGGAGATGTCAGCATAAAAAAAAGGATGCCACGTCTGTGGGAATAAAGCCAGGTGAAGTTGACAGAATGGCTATTTATTGTTAAGCGAACTGAGGAATCCAGGAGGGTGGTCTCCCCTGTGTGTCCAGATCATCAATATGTCAACTGTATATCTGAACCACACAAGGGAGCTCTGGGATCATTTCTTCAGGAACTGATCCTCCAAATGTCCCAGAAAGAAGTTGGCATGAGATGGGGCCTTGGAAGCACATATATCACTGCCACTTGTCTACTATATCTATGAAACAAAAGCTGTGTCTACCTGTTCGAGAAAAACTCAAAAACTACTGAGCAGATGTAAATGAGGTTATCATAGTTTTAAAACTTAGAATCAGACTTGAATCATTTGTTACATCATATGCTTCAACGTTGCATAATGCCAGAGCTGCAAGCAAAAATCTGAACGTATAGCGTGAATCACCGAAGATGAAATATCAACTAGATGTTGATATTTCAAATACAAAAAAATAACTGCCATATTGTCACCCCTGCCGGCCGTATTAAATGAGAATGGCACACGAGGAAACTATGTCAATTGTGTGTGTGGGGGGGGGGGGGGGGGGTGTGAAGAGAACTACCTAGAGTTAATTTGCTTCTTGAAGCTACCGATCTCTGGCAGCACAGCTATAATCTGTGACTTTTGAGGTAAAAATATGCATTTTAAAATGAAATTAAAGTGTTTGAAGCCTTTGGTGTTGGCACTAAAAACAGTTTAGGAAAATAATTTTGCATATTCAACTGAAGTTTTTTGCTAATCGTGTATATTGTGACACATTATGCATTATAAACATGTGAGTTTCTCCTATAATATTGCATTTATCCATTTGAAAATTATTTATGACAATCAGTAATCCATTTCAGATATTTTTATAATTTACTGTTTAACGATTTTGTCTTTTACACATTTCATGTACAAATGGCTGGAGTTATTTTGACAAAACTTGGTAACCTTTTCTAATTAGACGACTAAACATCCTGATTAGCCACAATCTATCTCCATTGGCTACACTGGTTAGTCATTCAAATACCTACAGCAAATTGAGCATTTCACATGAAATTTTATTCACCCTTGTAGAAAATTGAAATCTGATATGAAGTTCAACATTTTTTAAAAACGTTGAATTGATTTTGACAGGATATTCACAGTAACAATCGTTATATATAATTTGAAAACTTTATATCTGCTGAATGTCTAATGATGCTGCTGCTGAAGCAGGAAAGGAAAATGCATATGTAATATGTCATGTTTCACTCATTTCTGTAAGATCACAATGAGTCTTGTTCAATGTGCACATGGAAATAGTATGACACCTTAAATTTCTTGTCACCATAGAATTTTGTTCATGCAAAAATGAGGATTGAAATATTTTTTAAAAATATAACCCTCACAATGACACTAACAACCCTCTCCCTACCCAGGCCAGTTGGAATATCTCTCGAACTTTCTAAAAAGTTTTGTTATTTTTCCGGAAAGACAGGAGAATTTGATGCACATTTCAAATTGTGGGACTAAAATTGCTGTAGTGCTGGGGAGACTGTATGGGGAGTGCATATCCGGTATGTGTTGAAGTGAGCTCTGGCAGTGGGAACGTTAGTGGAGACGAGGAAGGAGTCCAAAGGTCAGGAGCAAAAACCGTAGATAAACACTACAAAAAGTGTAGGGTAAGAATGTGGGTTCCGCACGAAAGCGTTGATCTACAAAGGCTGAAATCCATTCAGTAGGATGACGAATATGCTGATACCACAGATTGCAACCTTATGGATCTTAGGAAAACAATATAAGTTAGGTATGCGGAGATTTTGAGGAGTGAGGAGAGATATAATTTGTGATGAGAGGCCTTTCAAGAGACTGTGGAGGTTGAGGAAAGTGTATATTTCCTGGCAAATGGAAAGGGTTGGATCTGTGGAATGTGGACAAGAGGTGTTGGTATCTGAAAGCTGTCTAAGGGCGTCAGCAGACCATGATCATGATGGTGGTAGCCCTTAGCTGATGGGAGGATGGGTATATTTTTGTCACTGGACAGTTCTATCATGGTGGGAACTGAGGTGTTTGGAGTAGGGAACAGAGAAGAGGAAAGATTTGAAGACAAGGTAAAACTCGGGAACTCTTAAAATAAGAGGGGATGGTTTTGGAGAAGGAAGATGGATTCAGTTGGGGTTGAAGTTTGATCTGCTCAAAGCTGGACTCAATCACATCACACCAATTATCACTCTACTTTATAATTAGGAAAGTGATGCTACCAGCAGGGAGCACCGCAGAATGAAAGTGAGTACAAGACCACAGCAGAATGACCAACTTTGGAGGAATTGAGAAAGGAAGTTTCTTGGTTAAGATAGAGAGTTGTGATTCAGACAGAGATGAGATGTTGAACGCCAACTGTTGTAGTATCTCGACAGGTGAGGCATTGACCAGAGGGATGGGTGGTAAAAGAGAGAGGTGGCAAAGGGAGGAGGATTAAAAATGCAGGCAAGGACATGGTACTGTGGTAATCAGGGGAGCTTGTCCAGTCGTATTTGTGCAAATTTCTACCTGCAATCAGTACAAATTTTCTTAAAGTGGTTAATCAAAATAGGGTGGCACAGGCAGAGGATTCGGTGGAGAAGGAAAGTTAAACAGAATGTTGTTGAGTTATAGGACTTTTTATTGGTGGAAAATTTTGCTAAGGTAAGAAATTGTGCAAAATGAAAGGTATGGAAGGTTGGATGGAGCTGTGGTGGCAGCCAGAGACAGGCATGTTCATGTTTGTGTGTTTATCCCGGCCCTGCTGCCTTCATCTGTAGTAAGATGGGTTATTTTCCCAACCCTTCCTCATACTGAACAAAATCAATATGGGCACAAGCTGAAAGTACCCACATAAGAATAAGCCTGAGCGTCTTATGTCTGGTGTTGCTGCCAGTAAGACATCATTTCTGATGAGATATTTATCTGTCTCTTTTCTCATTTTAGTTTATTAAAGTCTTTATATTTTTCTTACCCATCTTTTATGCACTTCTTCCAATGGTCTGGTAATTTTTTGATTCTGGTATCATAAAAAGTTAACGGACATGTATCAAACCAAATACATAAAAAATTGCTGCACCTCCTCTTTCATTGTGAAACGCTGTCCACTAAGGATTGCCTTGTGTGTCGCAAACATATTGAAGTAGCAAGGTGACAGATCTGGACTGTAGGATGAATGTACAGTAACAGCCCAGTGCATATCGGCCATTTTTTTTATTACAGCATTTTGTGAGCTTGTCTCTTATAGAATTGATAATTTCTGCTACAACTAATTCGTTCTTTTTGCTCTCAAAACTCTTTTCTCTTTTTATTTCATTCTCTGTTTCTCAAGCGAAGCACTTCTGATCAGAATGCCTTTGACTGAAAGGCAGCTAGAAATTGGCTAAGATGATAACAGTAATAGGTAGCATTAATGGATTGATGTCCTTGAAGAAAATTGACAGTAAGAATAACTTTACAGCCCTAGAACACAGTGGTCAAGACTTCCCTGCAGACAATTACACCTTCGCTTTCACTGGTGCACCTTAACCAGTCTTCTGTGATACTTCAGATCAGATTTGTAATGATGTACACAAGTCTTATCGCACATGACAATTGTTTCCAAACACCCGTCACCACCTCACCATATCACATTAAGATCTTTGAGAAATTTTAAACTTACAGCTTTCTGTTAGGTATTCAGCAACTTTGGAACGCATCGAGCCAACACTTTTCTGATTGTGAACAATTTTTCGCTCATTCCGATAGCTGATCTGAAGTTCCTGAGAGATTTTTTAAAAAATTATGTGCCGATTGACTTCAAAATTCTGTAACTTCTGTGATGCAATGTTGGTGTGAGGATGGCGCAGGTGGGCAATGTTTTAAACACTCTCCTGACCTTTCTTAAAGTTGTAACTCATGAAAGGGTTCTTTACGTGAACTGTGGGAATAAATTGTGCTGAATTTCAGCAGTATTTATGTTTTTGTTGACAAGGAGCTTAATAACAACATGTTGTGCAGCTGCAGCATATACCTCTTTCTCGCTCACCGTGAGCATTAATGAGTATAAGAAGTATGTGCTGCACCAACATTATTACTGCCTACCACGCGATTCTTCCCACTCCTCATGCTACCTACAAGTGCACAAATTAAAAAAAGCTCATTTATCTTTAATCTGCCCTCGTACATTCATATTAAAAATCAAATAAATCAGAAATCATCACTTTCAATTTGCATGAATAACTAAAACTCCATTTTATGCTGTCAGGCACAGCAAGGGTACTTTCTGAATTAAGGGGTGCTTCAGTTCAAGAATTATTTAAAATATGTAGAATGTGGGATACTCTGGAAAGTAAAACAAGATAGTCAAGAAAATGGGAATGAATAAATAGGTGTGAAAGAGAAAGGAAACACCACTTGCCAAAGTATTAGTATTTTTAATGGAAATTTCTGCAAGTATTCTGATCAACTTTGTAACTTTTCCAAATATTAAATCAGAAAAAGTTCTTTCCCTATGCAAACTACATCACCGTTTAGAAGAACAGTGACCTGATAGGTCAGTGATTAAGGTACTTGCCTTAAATATTCAGAGCCCCAGGTTTAAATCCTGGTGCAACACAGAATTTTAATAGGTTTTGTTTTCCAAAGACATGCTGTGATTTGAATTCTAAGCTAAACAAAATTAAGGTTCCATAACCAATTTTTATTTATGTACTTATCAAACATAAATGACCACCTGAGATTATCAACAGTGAGCCTTAAATTTAAGTTGCCACAAAACGCCCCAATTTAGATTACTTCGGTTCCAAATTTGTTGTAGAAGTCATATCTAAATACCTATCATAATGTGAAAAATATTAAAAGTAAGGGATTCTGAAAATAGAAATGCTTAGCAACTATATAATTAGATCTAATACAAAGACTTTTGTATGTTTCAGCAGTTAGTTTAAAACGAACAAAAAATATTTTGCACACTACCTTTAATTTTCTCCGAAACTGCTACCGCTTCATGGTCGGTGTAATGAACAACAGGTGGTGGAGAAGGAGGTCTCATTCGCTCCTGCTCCATTCGTTCTCTGTGTCTTTGTTCTCTCTGTAAGGCTCTCTGGCGACATTCCCATTCATATAAATCATCTCTTGCTTGTGCATAGTCAACATGTAAACGTCCCGTGTTTGGAGCATCTGTGTTAGAACCTATTCTGATACGATATCCTGCAAATGAAAGGAAGTAAAAATATTTTTAATCATAACACACAAACAGCACTTATTTACAATAAACTGATTTATCTTTTTTTATACATGGCTTTACATCTCGTCGAAGTCATTAGAGGCAGGATGGGACTGGGGAGAAGGACTGGGAAGGAATTCGGCCATGGCCTTTTTGAAGAAAGTATCCCGGTATACACCTGGAGTGATTTGGGGAAACCATGGAAAACCCAAATCTGGATGCCCGGACAGGGATTCAAACCGGTGTCCTCCAAAAAGCAAGGCTAGAGCGTTAACCACTCACCCACCATGCTCCGAATTATATCTATTCTATACTATTATAAATCTCTAAGCAAGCTTTGTGTGTCTCTATTTGAACGGGTACCGCACAATAAATATTGCAGCAATTTGGATGTGGTTTTAAAGTTTTTAGAATGGTCCGAATCAAAATCTGCTGAAATGACTTATATGTACCTTCAGAAGGAACAGACAATTAAAAAAAAAAATATATGGAAAACTATAGGCCATGGATCATTATGTACCTTCAGACATGCACTACTTCTGCATAAATCTGATGAAAATTCACACAGCTTAATTATGATTGTTTAATATTTTCACCTCTAATATTTATTTTTTCAGTTTTCTTGAATGTAGTAAATAAACGGAATATGTGAATCAAACGTAATGATCATTACTAATATTTAATTAACTGTAAAAATTACTCATTTAAGAGTTTGACCAAAGATGAATATACTAATCTTTGAGTTGTTTATATTGTATTTGTCATTGGTTATAGTTACTTTCTTTTAGCAATTAGTTACTCAAACTTCTATATAATATATTAAATCTTCAATAAGAATAAAAGAATTGTGATAGTTACGGTATGTAATTTAGAGCTTAATATTGAGATATATTAAAGATTTTTATTGTCACTGCAATCTGATTGTGTCCGCATTTCAACCTAACCACAACCGCTAACTTTAGACTGCGATATACTAGATTTATTACTACCCTACTGCAGTTCAAGATAAAGGTGTATTAAGAAATCAGTTGTTATAATTTATGCTATCCTAAAGTTGACAATGTTGTCACTAAGGACTGCAATCCCGCAGTGTTTTCGATCCTGTGGGATTTGCGCCAATCCTGCGGGATTTTTAAAAAAAAATCTAAATTAAAGTTCCATAACACCGAGAAAAGCATTCCATTTCACAAAGCGAAACAAGAATTGTTTTTGCATGATTCATTATTATATCTCCTGATTCCTTGATTGATCTTACAGTTGATTCAATGTTATTAAAAGAAACTACTCACCAACACGTAAACTGTCAAGTATTTCAGTATTACTTATGTAGCGTTACGACGTTTTTAGAGTGGAAATTATCATTTTTTAGTAAGAAAGGAGACTTTCTCGGCGAATGATTGCAGTGAAGTTCTCATAGGTTGTATCTCCGGATTTCATTGCAAACACACGAAATTAAACACGTGAGAAGACAGCGGAGGCAGCCGTCGAAGTATGGTGTTCCTACCACAAAATTCGTCGATATACCTGTGAAAATTTCATTATAACTTTTTTTACCTTTAGTCAAAATAATAACAAGAAGAGAATTAATCGAAAGCCTGAGCGACACATGTAAGCAGGCGGATTTCGTCAAAGAAACGCATTGAGGCAGTGGCCAAAACAACAATAAGTCAAAGAATATAAAATTTCCTTGAGATAGTTGCTAAATAAATAGGTAGCCGATTATTAAAATTACGATAACATTAGGTTCATATCAACGAATAATCAAATTTTCAGCCGCAAATAAGGAAATTGTCACAATTACTTTATCTGCAAATACAGAAAATGGGACTAATGAAACCATGAATAAAAAGCTGTAACCGTGTAGTTCAAATAACATGTGCAACACTTAATAAAATAATTATATAGTTAGAAAATTGTACTAAGTACGCACCATAACTCAAATTACAGAAACGTGTACTCGAAACAAACGTAAGTTTTGATGAATACGCTAAAGTGTATTTATTTACTTACGAATGACGAAGGTTGACAAAAACAAATGCTTGTTCACACGAGTCAAATGACAACTGGAATGGTACAAGCAAAAAGTACAAAATATTTGACAGAGACCGAGTGGGGCAGCGAGTCACGCAGATTGACACGCGTTTCCGCCGGATTTTGCCGATTGCGGATCCACTTAATTTTGTGCGGGATCCGCCAGACTGTCTAATGATGCGGGATCCGCATTGCTGGATTGCAATCCCTAGTTGGCACTACCCAAATTGTAGTGAAAATTGTTAAATGAAATATTTAATGTGTATAGCAGTATCTGAAATGTTTGATTTTATGACGGCAATATCAGTATAAATTGTGGTCAGTTTGAAATGCAGCCTGACCAAGAATGTTCTTGCAAAAATATATGGCAATTAAATTATTGTTAGTAGTTAATAAGCTGTTTTAATGAATGCCATGTTAGTGATGACATGTATCACGAAGTAAGCTATCACCTATTATGCATGTCCATTGTGTATTTCCTGATAGCTTTGGCGAAATTTGTTTCTGGTCCAGGCGACATTTCAATCTAATCACTTCAGTTTTGAGATACACTGAAGGAAAATGACTTGAAATGTGGGTAGTTGCATAAAAGCGGGTGGAACGGGACATTCTTCACCTGCTCAAAACTGGTACTGACTGACCTGTTGAAAATTGTTTTAACTGTTTCTTTATAATGTCCTCTTCATGTTTTGCACTCTTCTTTTTTGGAAAACTCGCCATGAATTAAATTAAAACTGCCGAAAAATGAGACGCTCTTCAAGCGCGAAATGTTAGCAGCATTGCCAAAATGACATAAAATTATCGGCACAGAGATCGTATCAACCTAAACAGGTTCGTTTTGTTATAGTGATTGTGGTTAGGTTATTATTTATGACTTAGGAATGTATTTATATGGGATTAAGAAATCTTGCAAGTGATCTTGGTACATTCGTTGCTGAAAATGCTATCGTTGGTGGCATAGATAGTTTAGAATTAACTGCCATTACTATCGCCGGCAGTAACTTTCATTTTGAGTTATATCTAATGTACATTTCTTTTTGATATAACATGCACTTTTTATTGAAAGGTATGTCCTCAGGAAATTTCTAACCTGAAGGATAATTGATTCTCGGTACGCCCTTACTGGACTGTTAGTGTTAATGTTTCACGAAGCTTTTGGTTTTTTATATTTCATACATTATTCTGTGTCCAACAAAAAAGCCCTTTTGAACATCAGTATGAAAACCGAATCTGAGGTAATAACTAAAAGAAAGGAAAATTTTTTAATTGAAATTTATATATTTTGCTTCTCTGTATTAATATTTTATACTAAAATAAAAAGGGTAAAGCATTGGGGGGGGGGGGGAGGCTGCCTATTACATGTACTATTGGTACTATCCATTTGAAATTTGACAAGAGTAATGCAGGATTAATGCTATGATGAAGAAGAAGATGATGAAAATTTGACTCGGTCACAAAGCTGTCCTGCAAGTCTTAGTTGAACATAGCATGGACAAAGCCTATATCAGTGTTTTCCATAACATCTATGTCACCTCCTCAGCCTTTCTCAGCATCAGAGAGCAAACTACAGATTTCCCTATTGAAAGAAGTGTTAAGCAAGGCAATCCCATTTCTCCAAAATTATTTTCAGCTGTCTTCGATATGGCATTATCAAAGCTAGAATGGGCAGATTCATCGATGACATTTCACTGTTGGCCAGGAACTCCAAACTTTGGTTACCAATTTCATCTCAGAGTATGAAGTAGTTGGCTCAAGGTTGAATCTTTCAAAAACAAAAGATTACTATTATGCACAGCAAGTATTCTAATAAATAGGTAGCCTTATTGTTCAAATTTAGAATAGTCTCTCAGCTAGACATTTAACAAGTGCTAGCCTCATATCCCTGCTGCTGAATGTAAACTAGCAGGTGTCAACCCTGGGAGCACATAACATTTTGTAAGGGACTAAACTGCTCATGGGCTTAGACAAACAGTTAATCACCTTAGCTCCAACCATGTTACTTATGTGCCATTGGATTATCAATTGTTTTAAAATTCTTTCGCTCGCCACCTAGCTTGATTAAACCCCAAGTTAGGAAAGGTAAGGTTCACATTGTAATAAAAGTCACCGTGGCCAATTCAAATTCAAAATTTCACTATATTCTCTAAAATTGTACAAGTCCAAACAATCGACGGCTATTGGAAAATCTTTACCAGGTTCTTAGACTGCAAGTTACGAAAAGTGATCAGACCAGACCAAACTCCGTTGTTAAATATGAAAGTCACATTGAATTAAACCGAATCTATTCCACTGTACTACAACAATATAAACCCCCGGCCTTGTATCACCATGTGGCGCTACCACCGTTTCGCGCAAAGCACAGCACAGCACAGCACGACCCGACAATGTTACCGCTCCAGTGGTCACCAGCAAAAAAAAAGCAGGCAGGGCGGGATTAAGACAGCACGGGACCTGTAGCAAATGTGAAGAAGAGGCCCTCGATAATCGCCATCCGGGGGAATTGTAGAGGGGGGGGGGGAAGAGATACCAGGAAGCGCGCATTGACCATTTATATAGTATCACTGTTTTCTCGAGAAATCACTCCGTGCCCAAAGGTCAACTGTTGTTGTTGTTTTTCGGGTTTTAGGGCGCGTCGACGACGGGGTCATTAGCGCCCTAACAACAACCAGGCGTGACAACGTGGCAAAATTGCCGTCTGTGTGGCCGACTGTAAAGGGGTCGGCCACAGTGACAGCACAATAAAATACTAGCATTCTAATTAAAATACCGTCTACGTGGCCGACTGTAAAGAGATCAGCCACGCAGACAGCAACGTAAAACATAAAACTTAAAATAGGCAGTAAATTATAAAAATACATATATTAACTGGTTGGCTGTAAAAGGGGCCAACCAGTTTAAAAAACGCGTAAGCTGGCTGGCTGTAAAGAGGCCAGCCATATAAGCAGTGTCACAAGTAAAAACAGTGCTTGGATTAGTGGCTGTAAATGGCCACTAATCCAATCTAAAACCTAGGCCGATCTGCCCAAAATTTTTGGGACAAGACCGGCCAGACTGCAAAACTTTAAAACCTTAGCCACGTTGTCACGGTCATCGCTTAAAATAAGGGACAGATCGTTGCCTAAGCCAACGTCTGCCCTTAAATCTAAAAACAATATACATTCGGTTAAAATGTGGCGTACCGTCAAAGGTACACCACAAGCATCACATTCCGGAGGGTCCTCTCGGCGGAGAAGGTAACTATGAGTAAGAGGACAGTGCCCTATACTGGAGGCGAGTAAGGAGAACCTCATCCCTCCTCGCCCTGCTGGAAGGAGCTGCTCCACGGCTGAACGGTCGGTTTGACCTGCCGGAGCTTATTATGCTCGACTTCCAGCCACTGCCTCTGCCAAATATCAAAGATAAATCTCTTCACCGCCGAGGCAAGGTCTGACTTTGGGACCGGTGCAAAGTCGATTCGGACCTTGTCACAGGCTAACTTGGCAGCTTCATCTGCTGCCTCGTTCCCCCTGATTCCCACATGGCCCGGTACCCAGCAGAATAATACCTCCTTTCCACGAGATTGGAGGGAAAGGAGGGCGTCCTGGATGTCCTGGACTAGACGGTCTGCTGGGTACATATTACCTATGGCCTGAATACAGCTGAGGGAATCACAGCATATGATGAAACACTTATCGGGATTTACTTTCATATGCTGGAGCGACTTCAGCACGGCGTAACACTCGGCAGTAAAAACGCTGCACTTGCCGTCCAGTTTGAATGTGTAAGTCGCTCGAGGGAACACTACGGAGCATCCTACTCCGTTAGCCTGCTTAGACCCATCCGTATATACCGGGGTGAATGTGTGATACTGATTTAGGATATCGGTAAAAACACTAACAAAAACATTATTATCGGTAAACAATTTATTATACCGACAGAGATTTAAAATTATTCTGGGCCTCGTTAAAAGCCAGGGAGGAGATTTACTCCATCCCTGGTGATAAAAAGCGGGCAGCTCAAAACCATATTCTTCTAAAATAGCCTTTGTACGGTGGCTGAACGGTTTGGTCGCTCTACAGCGATTGGCATATAGCCGTTCAAAGTTCGGTCGCATCACTACGTCGTGCACGGGACTACCAGGAGTTGTGGCAATATGTATATAGTGTCGCACCATGAGGAGATGCCGCCGGGTGGAAAGCGGCGGCTCGCCAGACTCAGCACAGATGCTGGGTATGGGGCTGGTGCGGTAAGCACCCGTGGCGAGCCGGATTCCTGCATGGTGGACACTATCCAGTATCCGTAGATAACTGTCCCGTGCCGAACCGTATACTATGCAACCGTACTCTAAACGCGACCGTACAAAGGCTCTATAAAATTGCAGCAGGCAGGAGCGGTCAGTGCCCCATGACCTGCCACAAAGACATTTTAAAATATTCAGAACTTTCAAGGCCCTGGCTTTCACATCTTTAAGATGAGGCAGCCAGCTGAGCCTTGTGTCTAGGATAAGGCCCAGAAACCGAACTGTATCAGTAAAAGTTAAAACGGTGTTCCTCAAGGTAAGGTGGGGCTCTGGTAAAAGACTTCTATTACGAGTGAAAAGTACACACCGGGTTTTCTCAGCGGAGAAACGAAAACCGGTGTGTACTGACCATTCATCCAGCCTGTTCAACGCGAGCTGCAACTGCCGCTCAGCGCTTCTCAGGCTGGAAGATGTAATAAAAATTAAAAAGTCATCCACATATAAGGAGTACCGTATGGGACTCCTTATTGTGGCTGCAATACTATTAATTGCAATTGCAAACAATGTAACACTTAAAACTGACCCCTGAGGGACACCGTTTTCCTGGATAAAAAGCTCTGACACTTCGCCACCAACTCGGTACCGGAAGCAACGTCGTGATAAAAAAGATTTTAAAAAGCGGGGAAGTTTTCCTCTAAAACCCCATTCATGTAGTTGTTTTAAAATAATGTGTCGCCAGGTAGTATCATATGCTTTCTCGATATCGAAAAAGACACCTATGAGGTGTTGGCTGCGGACGAAAGCGTCTTGGATTGCAGCTTCCAGTAGGATCAGGTTGTCCAAGGTGGAATGGGACTTCCTGAATCCACACTGAAAGCGGCTGAGAAGATTTTGGGATTCCAGACGCCAGACAAGGCGGCGATTTACCATCCTCTCAAGCATCTTACCCACGCAGCTTGTAAGGGCGATGCTACGATAGCTACCTGGCAATAATTTATCCTTTCCAGGTTTTAAAATTGGGATAAGCGTTGCTTCTTTCCACGAGTCGGGGAAGTGTCCTTCGGTCCAAATCTGATTAAAAATATCTAAAAGGTACTCCTTAGCATCATTACTAAGATGCCTCAGCATCTGGTACTGGATCATATCATGCCCTGGAGCGGTGTCATTGGCGCTGTTTAATGCCGACTCCAGCTCCCAAGTTGTAAATGGGCAGTTGTAGGCCTCTGTATTCGACGAATCGAAGCACAGCGCTCGCCTCTCGGCAGCAACCCTTCGTTGCTGAAACCGAGGATCAAAACTGGCAGATGAAGTGATAGCAGCGAAATTCTCCGCCATCAGCTGCGCTATGCTTCGTTCGTCGGTAATTACACGTCCTTGATCCAGTAAACCAGACACTGGTGGGCGGGAGTACCTTCCAGATATACGACGAATGGACTCCCATACTTTCGACGAAGGTGTGGAACGGTTAATGTTGCTCACAAAGTCCTGCCATGACCTTTTCTTGCTCTCCTTAATAACACGACGCGCCTTTGCTCTTGCAATACGGAACGCTGCCAGGTTGTCTGAAGTTGGGTGCAACCTAAAATGACGCAACGCCCGTCTACGACCCTGCATAGCGGAACGACATTCGTCGTTCCACCAGGGGACGGGCGTCCTTCGCAGCGTTCCGGAGCTTTTCGGCATGGAAACGTCAGCTGCCTGGTGAATCACCTGTGTAAGGTGATTCACCTTCTCCTCAATACTGTTGTACTCCTTGAGAGTAATGGAGTGCTGGTAAAGTTTCCAGTCGGCTTTGCTGACGTTCCATTTACGTCGGTTATTCCCTCCTCCGCGTTCAAACTCTATGTGCATCCATATTGGGAAGTGGTCACTTCCATGAAGGTCGCGATCCACCTCCCAATGCACGGAGTCCGCGATTGAGGGGGAGCACAATGAAAGGCCGATGGCAGAGGACGATCCGGAAGCAGTGGTGAAATGAGTCATTTGCCCTGTATTTAGGATACAAATGTCCTCCTGCTCTATCAATCTACCAACCACTCGGCCCCGGGGGCAATCGGTGGTAGAACCCCACAACGCACTGTGGGTGTTGAAATCTCCCAAAAGGAGAAAGGGCCGAGTGAGTTGTCGTATGATGCCAACCAGGTCGTCGTAGTCGACAGACAAACTGGGTGGCAGGTAGAGAGAGCATACGGTCAGTTTGATTGGACTGTGTATTTTCACCGCTACTGCTTGTAGATGGGAGGTGAGAGCAACGGGTTCGGAGTGGACAGTGTTCCGAACAAACACAGCCACTCCTCCCTTCGCTCGATCACCCTCGGTATCGTCCTTTCTATAAATGTCGTATCCTCTTAGCACTGGTTGGTGTAGTGGTCTAAAATGTGTCTCTTGAATACAGAGACACAATGGATTAGACCGTGCTAAGAGGTGGACTTCCTCTTTGTGAGCCTGAAAGCCGTTTACGTTCCACTGAAGTATGGGAGCCATTCTAACTATTTAAAATCACCCGCCCCGGATCGGGTGGGTCCTCCGATGATGGTAGCTGACGAACGGAACCAGGTTCGTCCACCAGCATTAGAACGTCTTCGGGGTCCGAAGACGAATCTGCATTTTGTAAGGCCTCCGTGCCTGGCGGTTCTTTCTTCCGCCGAGGCCTTCGCCCCCTTCCCTCTCCGCCAGTCTGTGCCATGGGGGGAGAAGATGAAGGAGACTTGACAAACATACTGGGATCCGTATGTTTGAATTTCGGACCCCGAACCTTTTGCACTGTCTGCCATCCGCTGCCGGCAGATGGCGTTGCCGATGCTGTTTCTGATGTGGATGCTACATCATTTACAGGCGCTACTTCTGCTGTTGCAGAAGCACTAACCATTGTAACCTTTGCAGCAGATGACTGTGCTTTCGCTGATGGACTTGCTGAACCTGTTGCATTTGTGGTCGGGTTTACAAAACTGTTGCTGACGACGTCAGAGGTCCTAGGTGTTATGACCTTTCTGGCATTGGCGCCACAATTGCATTGACATGAGCACGTTGTACTTGTGCCCATGTCCGCAACTGTCGTCTGGGTGGCAACACTTTCTTTCCTGACGGGAGTTGAAAGAGTCTTAGCGAAGCTGCTAGCAAAGATGGGTGGTGCTAGCGCCTTGTACCGCTTCTTCGCTTCGCCGTAAGGGATTCGCTCTTTTGTTTTTAACTCCTGTATCTTTTTCTCTTCAAGATACAATCGACACTCCCTGCTCCAGGCTGGATGTGCCCCGGAGCAGTTGACACACACCTGTGGGAGGGTACAACTAATACCTGGCTCGTGTGCAGCCTTTCCACATTTCCAACAGGTGGGGTTGCCCTTGCAGGTCGCCGTCGTATGACCGAACCTCTGGCACTTGAAGCAGCGCATGGGGTCCGGTACATACGGGCGTACATTAAGTTTTAAATACCCTGCTTTGATGTCTTTGGGCAACGTTGGAGTGTCGAACGTCAGGACGAAGGTGGCCGTCTTTTCAAGACTGCCGTTTACCCTTCACTTTATCTGACGAACCTCGACCACATGTTCGGATGCCCACTCCTTAAGGAGTACCTCGGACTCTAAATCAATTAGATCCAGGAAGGTGATCACGCCTTTGCTTGAATTCAGAGTGTTATGGGGTTCGCATTTTACTGCGAACTCCCCGAGCCTCTCAGACTTAAGGAGCAGGACAGCCTTCTTGTGAGTTGACGTTTCAAGCAGCAAGGTTCCGTTCCTCAGCTTTTTGACTGATTTTAGGGTCCCCGCTATACCCTCTAAACCCTTTTGTATGTAAAATGGAGAGACCTTCTCAAAAGATCCCTCCAGCCTTTCCATGACAATGAAGGCATTATCCAGTAAATAACCCTTCCCGTTACTGTTGTTTTCCTGGTCACGGGGAGGGCTTTCCACCCTGGCCCGCTTACCAGTTTTTTGGGCGTTGGAGTGACATTGCTCCCGCGGCGTGCCCAAGCCGCAGGAGGAAGAATTGGGTTTTTTGTTATTTCTCGTTTTTGTCCCACGAGTTCGGAGGAACTAAATGTAAAGTGACGTGGAGCCCCCGCATCACGCCACCAAGCCCAATACAACAGGGGTGCGGCAGGTGCCCCTGAGGTTGCACGCTAGCGGGTGGTTTGCCTCACCACCCATCCACCTCCTCGGCACGTTACTCACCTTGAGGTTGAGGGTTTTTTTTATAGAGGTTTGTACCGTCCTCGCGATCCGGGCGATGAAGCCAAGATCCCCTGTTCTCCTAGGCACACAACGTTCCACCGCCATGCCCTACGGTGGTCGTTGAAGCATGGTAGGAGTTTACGGTGTGGGAAACTTGCGGCACTAACAAGTTTCCAGCTCGGGCACCGCGGGTTCGCCAAACCCGTACCTGGCACTTGCGTACCAGGCCCCTGCGGGGCAAAGGTCAACTAGTAGGGAAACTGTATTCATGTGCCAAATTTGCAAAATAGTTCATTTTTGGCTCTCACCACTCCTATCGTTCTGAGATTTTACCAGTAGCTAGGACTTGAGGTAAATGTAAATTTTAATCCTTATGAAAATTTCTGTATCTTTCACCATCAAGCGTAAAAAATTATTTTCTGTGATTCCAAAATTTACTCATAACTCCTACAACTTTCCACCCACGAGGCTCAAACAACATTTTCTCAACTTCTACTGGAATTCTCTTTCATTTGATACTAAACAAGCCATGTTTATTCTTCTATGAAATATGATGCAATAGCTTATTTTCAACTGCGCTAATAACTTTTTGATGACTTTGGCACCAGCTTTAAATGATTATATACGTGTTCTCAAATGCCTATTGGTGCATTTCTGAAGTTGCTGTTTTCTCTGATTTACTATTAATTTTAGAAGTGAATGCCCTTCTAGCTGATGTTACGCTGAAGTACAACTTGTTCATACACATTAAAAAAATCGCTACCTTGTTTCATCCTGATCAAAATACTGCCTGTTTCTTAACAAGAGTTACTAAACTCTCCCCTCTTTAATTTATGTATATTATTCAAATGATTAATTTTTCTTTGTGCCATGTGTCCAACTTTACTATATAATGTTTAAAAACCAACCTTTAAACTGTACAGAGCTTTCCTAAACTTTAGTATGCTGTATAAGCATAAATTAAGTTTCTCTCTTGCTATAAGCTGACTTCCTATTTCTTTCCAAAACACGACTTCTTGAATTTTAAAGTGTGTAATTACATGTAAAATTTTTCATACCAGATTTTTATCTTTTAACGTCTTTAAACTTTTTAGTATGACTTCCTTGTTACAAAATTTATTATCTTTTGGCTGTTTCTTATCCTGAATATCTTTCAAAGTAAAGAAACTATTTACTTTGGCGAAATAATATTGAAACCAAATATTTCATAAGCAAATGTTATGTTGTGTCCTTCTACAGCTGTTTAGATAGATTTAGAATTTAAATTTACTATTTAAACTTCTGAATTAACTGTTTAGTTTGATTTATTGCCTGAATTACGTCCAAAAATGACTCTTAAGCTGCAGTATCATGTGGTACACCTGAGCCCGTTATACTGTAAGCAAATTTAGTTATGCGAATTCATGAAATTCTAGGTTAGCTTACAATTTCATTAGTAGCTTCAAGAAGTGAGCCTAAAGAAGAAGTCATCATCTGAATAAATAAGACAGCACAAGAGAATTTTAGGAACTCAGAAATATCACAAAGGTTGGTCAACTTTCACTCAACATCTTCCCCCATCACAGGTGCCACTAAAACCAATCAGCATCCTGACAAAAGTGGTTGATTGTTCTGAAGGCGGGTTCTCCTATACTGGCTGTGTAAAATTAAGAGATTGTTATGGTCCTTCACAGATTAGTAGACCCTCAAAGTATTTAGCTAGCAACTCTCCACTGTTCTTGTTGGTCATCAGTCTCCCTTTTAATTTCTTAAAGTGGAGGCTCACAGGTTTGTATAATGTCTGTTCTCTGAATGTTTTTGTTTTTTTAGAAATCTGTTTCTTGTAGTTGCTCTTATCATACCTGCATTTCTCTACTCTGATGATTTTGGGCATCTTGTTTTCTGATTTCTGTGAATTGTTTCCGGTTTTTATTTCTTGTGTGTGCTTCACTTATTCCACGCTTTTAGTCTACATTTTATTGCTTCATCAGATGTCTCATTCCACTATACATGTTTTCATCTTGGTGGGTTGTCTTAATTCTTTTGCTGTTTCTACCACCATGCCTCCGATATCATTCTAGTTTCTCATCTTTCTTTTTATAATGTAGTATGGCTTGTGACTCATGTTTTAAATGAAAGAGATAAGTAAACGTTTGTTTGGTATCACATTTTTTAATAGAGGAAAAATCTGTGACATGAAGGAAACTAAGTTATTTTATTTAAATACAGACGGGAAATCTTCACATAATGTTTAAAAGGATAAAATAATGTTAAATACAAAAGTTAAAGGGAAAAGTACAAGTATAAACAAGGATGTTTTAATATTTAAAAAAATTGTATGCTTAGGGGTGAAACACAAAAATAAATAATTCATAAGTAAAGGGTCTAAGTTAATAAAGACAAGTATATAAATGAATGGGAGAATATAAAGAATATTAATAAGGTAGTATTTTAATTTATTTAAAATGTTTTGAAGCAGAAAAGGTGTTTCTAGATTGGGGTAAAATTACTCAAATACGAAAATGCAAAAATTTGAATACCATGAAACATGGAATATATATCAGATTACAGAGCAGTTTATTAAGTTAATGGGAAGTATTTAATTCCAAGCTTTATTTGGCAATGAATAACAAGGAAAATGGCTGTGCAGAGGGTCATTTTGCTTGATATTTAATAATTAAAGGCTTTTACGGAGGAATATGGGTACTGAAAGAAACCACTACTAATAAGTAATTTTTCAGATAATCGTGACAATGAAACTGCCGTTAAACACTGAAAATAAGATAGGAGGGGGGAAACAACCCATCACTCACTACAGTTATCTAGACGAACACAAGAATACACAAACAAAAACTTCACTTTGTAACCTTAAGCATGCAAGAGCCAAAAAAATATGGCAAGGGAAAGATGTGTTCAAATCGGGATCTACCTTACGATACCTTAAGGTACGAACCGAAATATGGTGAAGTGTGTTTACACTTGTATGTGTGTGTGTGTGTGTGTGTTTTTTTTTTTTTTTTTTTTTTTGTGTGTTTGTCTGTCCCTCCGGCCTTCATCTGTGGTGAGTGACGGGTTGTTTTTCCCTATCCAATCTTATTTTAAGTAGTTGTTCAGCTTTGATAGGGCATTAAGATTTTAAGCGAAAAGTTTAGATATTTTAATTAAATCCTATGGGTAAAGAAAGGCATGTTTTGAGAAAAATATAATAGCTAAAAGTATTTAGAATATTCAGAGCTATGCCATATCAAAATTTGTGAAACAGCAAGTGATTTTGGCAGATTTCAAAGGATAGTTTTGTTACACAACCCCATTTTGAGGACAGAAAATACATGAAAAATAGGGTTGTCCCAGTGATAGTTATATAATAGGTCATAGGAGGGTCTATGTGTGCATTGTGTAAAGTGAATTGAACAGGCACGTGTCATATGACAGTATGTGTGGTAAGGAAGGAGGTGATAGTGGGAAAGCAACACTAGAAGTGGTAGACAATTAGTGGCAGCCATGTTAATTTGCAAGACATTGTAATGTTGGACTTAGCTTGATGTCAGAGAATTTTAATTTCAAGAAATTTTAGAAGTATGATGTCTAATACATTTTCCATTTAACAGTGATATTTAAAGCTAAACTTTGGAGCAATTTATTAACTTTAATTAAGTACGCGAGTGATGTTCGACGATTAAATGTCTGAAAAGTAACCACAATCTTCATATTACAGGTTTGTAGCCAATTTAATTTCAGAACTTTGCTGAAAATATGATTCCAGAGAGTGTTTCATTTATTCAGTAATACATGATGTGAACTTCAGAACGTGTATTAAACTTTGAGGAGGGGGGAGGGGGGGGGATTTCCAATTGTTACTCCTTACAGTTTAAAGTCAATAATGGTAAAGTGTCTTCAAGGAAGGAGTTGGTAACCAAATCAATAGGAAATAACTTAATTTCATCTTGATGTGCAAAATTCAGTTATAATCTTGTACAGCAGAGGCACGGTTGCAGATTGCAAGAAAAACATTAAATGCCCCAACGAACAGCACCAATGATTTGTTGTTCTGTAAATGCTTTCTAGTTATCACATAAAAATTTCACATATATTATCAATTTAATTGATGGAAGAATGAAACTTTTACAATGGACAATAACCCCAATTGACTATCATGAAACCATGAAGTGCCCACTAGTGAGTGACAAGTCAGTCTGTGACAATTGATCCTTTTGGAAAATGGAATGAGAATGACATAAATGTACAGGCAGTGAGAATGGAGGCTGTTGATTTCATATAAAGGATGGGTCATTGTAAGCACCTTAGAGTTTGGTTAAAATCTATTTTTCTTGGCTATAGGGATTAAGGGAGGAGGTAAGCCTTCCAGAAAACATAAAATTTTGCATCTAGTAACTACAGGACATGGGAGACACGTTTCATGCAGAAGCCAATACTTGTAAGGGTGAAAACTGATACTGGGGGTGAAGTATCGGTTTAGTTGCCTTAACTAACTTCTGACTTTAAGTTCCTCTAAATTTTCATTAATAAAATTGAATGACCATGTATCAGCCTGGATAATTCTACTGTAAAGCCTAGCGGTCGCCACATAGCTTTTTTAAGCCAAAAGCTAGGGAAAGGTTGATGTTCACTACGAAAAGATGTACAGTTCACTCGATGAGAAATTTTTAAATTTATTCCAAAGTCACATTTGAAATTCGCTTTTACAGTTGAAATGGCAAAATCGAACTAAACGTCTCCAAAAATCACAAGTCATGAAGAGGAAGAACTACCAAACTAAACCCCGTTAAAAAAGTTAAAAGTTCATAGTCGCAGATTGCACCACTGAACGACTAGAAAATTCAACATGGCCATGAGTCGCTCATGTTGTCGCTAGTTCAAGGTCTGCCAGAAACCATCTTCGTTGCCTGACACCAATGCCTCCCAACGGATAAAACACACTAGCGCATGGTTTACTCTGCGACATGAAACAAAAGGCCCCAAGATACAAAACTCCGTAATACAAAACGAGGCTCCCCGATACAAGACAGCCCAGATGGTCACAGTGCCTCAATATATACCCTTAGCCGCATGCTCCCTGTGACACTTTGCTTAATGAAAATAGTCTGATAAAATTTTATTATACCCAGTGTTCAAAATTTAACAGTGTGTAGCCTGGTCCTTGTAGGTTTGTTGAGTTTATGATGACCATAATTCTAAATTAACTTGTTTTATTGTAAATAATTAAAGTGTGCGGGTGTAATGGTAATGACTTCCTAAAAACGGTTGGTAAATCCCTGGTCTGTTACTTGATTTGTGCAATTTAGAAATTCCTGCTGGGTTACAAATTATCATGTTTAAACTTCTGTCATTGTTTCGGTGCTTGCTCCTGATTTAGAAATGGAAACTTTTATTGTTATCGGTGGTTTATTATAGAAGTTATTTTGACCTTATAAAAACCGAGGTTGCAACTGCTTGGAAGACATGTTGGAAAAAACTAGTTTCTCGTTAATAAATATTAAAGTGCTGCTTCTATCGAAAAGGTATTATTCTGTGAATTTTCTTTTAATCTACAAATGAGAAAATGGAAAAGTTCAGATGTGTGTTTGGATGTTACTTCCGGAATCAATCACGCCTTAATAACTCAACATATTTAAATGAAATTTGGCATTGAAGTCCAGTTAATTGCGTGCGAAGTGACATAGGATAGATTTTATCCCACAAAAACGCATAGTTCTTTTAGAAATTGCCATTAATATCAATTCGGAAACAACAAAGAGTTTCCTACTTCGTAGATAGCCGTGCCACTTTTACTCTTTGCCTTTTTACGTAAATCGCAAACACTACTTTTCAGAAATAAAAACAAAAAACCCTCTTAGGTAACAATGAAAGGAAAGAAATGCCGCGAGGCAATATTTACATGGAAAAGAAAGGGAAAATACACCAACACTCACCAAAGTGAAGGGAGGAGGGCAGCAGCAACACAGCAACACACAAACAAAGAAAAAAAACATATTCGGGATTTTCATCCGAAATATTGTGCTGTGTTGTGTTGCTGCTGCCCTCCTCTCTTCAAACTTTGGTGAGTGTTGGTGTATTTTCCCTTTCTTTTCCATGTAAAAAAACCTCTTTACATATACAAGTATGTGTTGAGTTTAAAAGCCATAAACACCGACGCACTTGACAAATAATGGTTTGGAAGCAGGAAATATAAATCTGTACTTAACCTTAAATTTAAAAAAAAAAAAAAAAAAAAAAAA